>CAUYRT010048585.1:0-16495 GCA_963574885.1 Lepilemur ruficaudatus
TTAGCCAGGCATGGTGGCGCATGCCTGTAGTCCCAGCTACTCGGGAGGCTGAGGCAGGAGGATCACCTGAGCCCAGGAGTTTGAGGTTGCTGTGAGCTAGGCTGACGCCACGGCACTCTAGCCCGGGTGACAGAGCGAGACTCTGTCTCAAAAAAATAAATAAATACAGATTGCTTTACATAATACACTCTATGGTATTTATTCACCTATTTCTACATTTGTGAACTTCTACTTTCCTAAGCCAAATACATGCTGAAGAGTTATTTGAAGATCATGTTTAATTTCCTTAATTATATCAAGTCCCTGTCCTTTTTTTTCTTTTTTCCTTTTTTCCTGTTTTGAAGCTCCCATCATTCCTGGAGCACACACGTCTCTAGGTGAAATGTCTTGTCAGAGCAGACAGAAAGACCACCTGTGCCGAGAGATGGGCACGGACGGCATCCGCTCTCTACCCCGCCTCCTTTCTCTAGCAGAGCGCTGTCTCCCGGGATTCTAGGGAACATACCTGGTGGCCTCTGCCCCTTCTCATTCTACAGAAAGAGAAGCCAGGTAAAATAAGGCTTCTAGGGCTGTTTGGATTTTCTCCTCTGGGACTACAATCCCTAAGTCCCCCAACCAAAACCAGAAAGCAAAGGAAATTCTACATTTCAACAAATATTTTTAGTTTGATAAAATAAGTTCCCTTTCCTCCACCATTCTGTCATTCTGTCACGCTGTTTTTGTTTTTTTTTTTTTAAGAATACACAGGGGACCTGTCTTGAAGCAGGCCACTACAGGGACAATAATTACTGAGCAAAGGCAGAAAGCTAGAGAATAATGAACATTGCCACAGATGGGTGGGTGACCTCTAAGAGTTCCTCTAGTAAACAGGTGAAAATCTGAAAGATGCAAAACTAGACTTAAAGTCTAAAACTAGACTTAATGTCCCAACACTTCGCTGTAAACAATAATCCCATAAAATAATAAGGTAGCTAAGATACTATTCTGGATAATAATATATAAACACTTATATAACACTTATTATTTGCTAAGTATTGTTCAACACGCTTTCCCACATTAACTCATTTAATCTTCAGAACAATCCAATGAGGCAGTACTATCATTATCCCCATTGTATAGATGAGGAAACTGAGGCACGGAGAGGTTAAGTAACTTACCCAAGCTCATACAGCTATAATAAATATCCAGTCACAGATATGTGTAAAGCAATAATCATCCCTCTCATTTATTTAGCATCTGTTAAGCACCATTCTGGGTATTTCATATACATTGTCGGCCGTGCTTCAATAATCCCGTTAGAATGGGATTATCATCCCATTTAACGGATGAACCTAAGCAGTTTACCTAAGGTCACCCACCAGTAAATGGCAGCACCTGGATGAAACCAGGGATCTCTGACATAAAGCTCAGGGTCTTTGTGCTCAGCTGTGTTGATTTTCACTTAACACGCGGCAGTAACAGCACACACAATGCACATGACAGATGTGCTACGGGACGGGGCTGTCACTGCTTATAGCCTCCCTCGATGGATAGGGCTTGGAGGTACATGTATGTGTACAAACTCAGGTATGTCACATATCTATATAATTATTGCTATATCTATTTGTCTGTATATATATGTATTTTAAAAACATTAGTTCACACTGATAGTGATCTCAAGAAACTGTGTGTGCATATGTCTTAGAGAATTACTTTGTTAATGAAAAAGAGAATTTTGAGCTTGGATGGTTAGGGTGTTGGCCTCAATTTTGAAGAAATAGGGATGCTACTAATAAGTGAGGCTGGAGGTGGAGGAGGGGAGCGGTTGAGGTATTGTTTCCAACAGCGGCGTGCTGGAGGGTAACGCGCACAGCAGCGGGGGAAGACGGCGACAGACCGGTCTGGCTGGAATGGGAAATGCACGATCTGGAATAATGCTTCAAGTCAACAGGTAAACCCAGTCAGAATGCAAAGGCCCAGAACACCAGGCCGAGAGGTTTGGACCCGGTCCTACAAGGGAACAGGGACTCCAGGAAGATTCTGAGCCTGAATCCATCTAACGTGAAGAGCATTCAAAAACCAAAAATGCAGGAGTGGCATGCAGGCGGGAAGGGACGCAGGTGGCAGGGAGATGAGTAAACAGGTCAGTTTAATAAACCTTTTCTCTATTATCATGGCCACATTTATTTTTTGTCTTAATGTAAATACACCCAGACCCAGAACACCTGGTCAGAAAAAGGCCTGTAATTCTGGCGCATCTGAATGTCCTTGCAAACGTGGACAGAGAGCTTACAGACATTATAAAAAGCTGTGATCTTCTTTGTCTTTTTTCTCTTGTTGGTTTGCCATTTAAAAAAATTGTCTGAATTTACACAATGCACAAATTCACGCTTGTGTGTTGCAAAAACATAGGAACAATTCTGCAATTGGTGAGGTAAGAAGTTCAGGGTGTCTTTTACCTGGCCCTATCCCTGCCACAGCACCACGCCAAGCCCCACAATCCTCCTCTCTTCGGACTTAACCGACATTAACAGGGCAGTGAACCATCCCAGACTGTTGCTATGCATTCACCTGTGCATAGGACCTCTGTATGGCCAGCAAGTCAGACCTCAACTCATGAGTTACCTTCTCAGAGACCTTCACTCCCATCACTCTCTAAAGTCCTCTATCTTTTTCCATAATTTTTTTTTTTTTGAGACAGAGTCTCACTCTGTTGCCCAGGCTAGAGTGCCGTGGCGTCAGCCTAGCTCACAGCAACCTCCAACTCCTGGGCTCAAGCGATCCTCCTGCCTCAGCCTCCCGAGTAGCTGGGACTACAGGCACTTGCCACCATGCCCGGCTAATTTTTTCTATACATTTTTAGTTGTCCAGCTAACTTCTTTCTATTTTTTTTAGTAGAGACGAGGTCTCGCTCTTGCTCAGGCTGGTCTCGAACTCCTGAGCTCAAAGGATCTGCCTGCCTGGACCTCCAAGAGTGCTAGGATTACAGGCGTGAGCCATCATGCCCGGCCTTTTCCATAATTCTTATTATTACTTGAAATTAACTTATAGGTTACTATTTTTTGTCATTCTTCCCTGACTTGAATATAAGGTCCATGAGAGTAGGAAATTCGGATATCTCTTTTTTTTTTTCTTTTTTTTGAGACAGAGTCCTGCTCGGTTGCCCAGGCTAGAGTGCAGTGGCGTCAGCCTAGCTCACAGCAACCTTAAACTCCTGGGCTCAAGGGATGCTCCTGCTTCAATCTCCCTAGTAGTGAGGACTACAGGTGCCTATCACCATACCTGGCTAATTTTTCTATTTTTGGTAGAGACAGGGTCTTGCTTTTGCTCGGGCTGGTCTCAAACTCACAGCCTCAAGCAACCCTCACTCCTTGGCCTCCCAGAGTACTAGGATTACAAGCGTGAGCCACTGCATCTGGCTGAAATTTGAATATCTTATTCACAGTCATATTCTAGGGCCAGTCATATAATTGAGGCTCAATAAATATTATTGAATAAATGGTAATATGTGTGTAAATGTTTATACACACACGAACGCACATACTTTTGCATTTAAAGAAATAACAATGGAATCATGTTATATGTACTATATTCTAATTGTCTACTTTGGGATATTTCCCTATCACTTTATATGTGCCAAGAACAAAGAACATTCTGTTCAAGGAGGTATATTCTCAAGTGTCCCCTTTGATATTGTTAAAATAGATTAAGCTAGTGTAGAGAATGATGGACACTTGGAAAGTATTGTTCCTATATAACGTTTTCTTTCTTGGTTTTTAAAAAATATATACATACACACACTGGGAATTTGTACAAAAATAAATACATGCTCTTGATTAAAGTGTTCTCCCATTTTAACTGTTTTAATCTGAGATTTTAAGGTCGTTTGTTTCATTAAATTATTAGCTTAAAATAGGGTGGCAGAGGAGAAAATTAAAAAGCATATCAATTTTTATTTTTGTTTCTATTGTGCCCCCTTGTGGAACTACACATAGTTTACAGATTCATTTTTGCGACATTTTAACAAAGCAGGGTGTACCAATGTCGTAGCTACATTCACACATGCTCCTACCAATGAAGTAGGCTCTTCTGATCCTCTGATCTCTGCAAACAAGATTCAGATTGCCTCTGAGTTGGGCAAATCAATGATGGCTTTGTTCAGGATGGTTCTCCTAAGATCCTGGCTCATTAAACTTGTGTTCGGTCTTTGATTTCATCATCTCAGCTATGTGGCCAACTGTTAGATCCGCATGTGGGATGTTTTCCGCAGCCTTGCGTAACTGAAGGTATCTGGTTTCTCTGGCATGTTCTGAGATAATGGCTCTCTCAGATCTTCCATCTGCTTCCATGCTCCCTCTTGGCTTGCTTCCTCCTCTTATCAGGTGTTGCAATCCCAGCCAGCAAGCACACAGTATCTTTCCTTGTTGGCCAGAGACATTCCGTTAGCCATGGCAACTGTCATTTAAAGCAGGTCTAGTTTCCTAGTCAGATGGTGCCTCCCCGGAGAATGTGTTCTCTGCTGGGGAGCTGCTGAAAACAGGATCCTTGTGTCACAAGGAACTGTAGCTCTTCACTTGAATTGGACTAATTTTCAAAGAAGGTTTCCCTTTCCTTATATTTGTGAATCTAATCCAACTAACATTTTCTGAATGGACAGTGGGTTCAGGGCTCAGAACTCTAATAAGTGTTGTATCTTTAAACCCTGTCTGCCACTTTTTGAAGCAGTTTGTTGAAGCCTTTTCTATAAGCCCATCCATCCATTCTTCTGTCTGTCCATCCACCCATCCATCCATCCTTCCTTCCACCCATCCATCCATCCAAAAAGTTTTACAGGGTGCCTTCTGTTAACATATACCAGGCACTGCTCTAGGTGCTGGAGATCAAAGATCTTTGCCCTCATAGGGCTTACACACTCTTGAGAGAAGCCAAAACATAAGACAAATAAGTAAATTGTGTAGCATTCTAACTTTGAAGATAGTAGGCTAGGGGAAAAAGCAGGCAGGGGCGGGAAGCGATTACAAATACAACAGCCTCCCTAAGCTGGTGAGTCTCAGCAAAGACGTACATTCTATTTTTAAACCCATTTAACAATTAAAGAATGGAAGGTTCAGGGGAATCTTTCAAAGGAGGTATTTTGGAACACGCTGGGAATGTTTTCTACACATGCAGGAGAAAACATTGGGACTAATAAACTGCAAGGAGTAGGGCAGAATGACTACACTACAGGAGAATCTCGGGCTCCAATCTAGGCTCTAAGATTACCGCAGGCAAAGGATTTTATTTCTCTAGGCCGGGCGCGATGGCTCACGCCTGTAATCCTGGCACTCTGGGAGGCTGAGGGGGGAGGATTGCTTGAAGTCAGGAGTTTGAAACCAGCCTAAGCAAGAGCAAGACCCTATCTCTACTAAAAATAGAAAGACATTAATTGGCCAGCTAGAAATATATAGAAAAAATTAGCCGGGCATGGTGGCGCATGCCTGTAGTCCCAGCTACTCGGGAGACTGAGACAGGAGGATCACCTGAGCCCAGGAGTTCGAGGTTGCTGTGAGCTAGGCTGACGCCACGGCACTCTAGCCTGGGCAACAGAGTGAGACTCTGTCTCAAAAAAAAAAAAACAAAACCCTTTAGCTCTTCCCCACATTTGCCTGGAATTTAGGCTCTGCATCACACAGCTGGTAGGAATGCGAAACGCTGAGGGTCTGCTCCTCCCAAGAGGATACTCTATCCCTCAGCTGGGAGCTGGGGAGAGAGGAATCCTGTGCTTCTGAGTGAACTGCCTGAAGTTCGCTTTCCATCAACTCAGCTGGAAAGGCGGAGAGGAGTCATAGTTCAAATGTCAGAGATTCTGACTATTCTTACCAAGTTTTATTAGATTTTCTTTTTTTCTTTCCTTTTTTTTATAGTAGAGACGGGGGTCTCGCTATTGCTCAGGCTGGTCTCGAACTCCTGACCTGAAGTGATCCTCCTGCCTCGGCCTCCCAGAGTGCTAGGATTACAGCTATGAGCCACTGCACCCGGCCAGATTTTCTTAAATCAATGTTTCTTCATTTGCTTAGGTCCTTACAACAATTTCTAATTAGATAGTTATTTGCAAGTTAGACGGCTATTTAAAAAAGTAATTTTCACCAGTTGCGCTTGTTTCACTGGGGAGCAATTCCACAGAGCTCCTCACGCTTCCATCTTGGAAGTTGCCACCTTGCCACACTCTTTTTAGGAGAGAGAGAGACCCGATGACGTTACGTGAGCCCCTGGATCTAGCTGTACGTGGAATCAGCCCCATTGACTGTACTTTGCAGTTAGATGAGCCAATAATCTGATTTCCTTCTTTGCTTAGCTAGTTGGAATTGAGTTTTTCTCACGTGTAACCAAGAGTTGTAACTGATAACCTCCAATGTCAAACTTTTAATGCCATGCAAATAAATAATAAGCACTATGGAAACTTCCTCAACAAAACTGATATCTAGGGTCATTTCATGTAATCATTTCAGCAGCTAATCTCATCCCAATAATTTACGGCCTCCTGGTGCTTGATGAAAGGTATAGACATCATTTATGGTGATTCTAATTGATGTTCCTCTTAATAAGGATTTTTAATATATTCTTATATGTCTGTCAGTATTTGTTAATATCCAAAGGGTGGGTTCCAAGGATGTCTCAATGTTAATTGCTGATGCTGAGGTATAATATTAATAATAATAATACAGAGGTCTGACCTTAATTATAAAAAGTTCTAAAAAGTATGATGAGCCTCCCTTTTCCATTAGCCCACGGCGAACTCATTAAATATCTCTGGTAAACATACAGATTTCTAAACACTGGAACCAGGCACAGGCCTCTTTAACAACTCATAAGTAGAAAAGGGAGGATTATATGTATTGTCCTTAATGTGATATCTAAAACCTAGGTAATGGAAGATTTTTGTTTAGTTGGCATGGCACTCCTTTAAAATATTAAAGAACGGGACAAGTTTCTTAGAAATATGGAATCAGAAAACTTTCAGGGTAAATTTGTAGGCCAAGGCTATGTTAAATAATAAGAAACTGAGAACAAGAGTCACACTCGATTGGGTTTTTTAACATTTTTTAACATTTTATGGCTAAGTAAACAATACTTCTTGTTGAGCTATGGATAGTTCTAGGGTGACATTTCCTTTCTTGTACAACACTTTTCCTGGAGTTAATCAGTTGTCTAATTTTTTCATTTTTCTTTGTCTTCTGTGTACCTATCAATTCAATGATCACCAAACCCATTAACAGCACTCTACTGCCAGTCCGGTTTTTTTTTTTTTTTTTGAGACAGAGTCTCTCTCTGCTGCCCGGGCTAGAGTGAGTGCCGTGGCGTCAGCCTAGCTCACAGCAACCTCACACTCCTGGGCTCAGGCAATCCTCCTGCCTCAGCCTCCCAAGTAGCTGGGACTACACGCATGTGCCACCATGCCCAGCTAATTTTTTCTATATATTTTTAGTTGGACAATTAATTTCTTTCTATTTATAGTAGAGATGAGGTCTTGCTCTTGCTCAGGCTGGTTTTGAACTCCTGACCTTGAGCAATCTTCCCGCCTTGGCCTCCCAGAGTGCTAGGATTACAGGCGTGAGCCACTGCGCCCAGCCTAGTCCGTTTTTTTCTTCTTGAGACATTTCCCCTGCAGCCTTTGTCCTCCTGCCCCTTTGAGGCAAACCTGCTCCCAAGGATTTCTGAGTGTTCCTTCCCCATCATTCTGGGAGTCCCATTCTTCGTTTTGCTTTGCCCACCTCACGTTATTGAAATGCATCCTCCGCTAGCTTCCTGTGAAAAGATGCATGGCGGGCAACATTTCTGAAAAATTCACTGTCTAAAACTGTTTTCATTCTAAGTTCATACTTGATTGACAGGTCGGGCAGTTTCTCCCTGACTGTTAAAGTCATTGCCTCATTTGCGTATAATTTCCAATGTTGAAGTCAAGATGTCAAAATCTATTAAAACAAAGCTTAGCTTTACCATTAGTGATCTAAAATTTCACGTTTTTAAAATATTACCTGCACAGCTACAAGGATACACCCTGGTGTGGTCCTTTTTCAGCCACGTGGCTGGGTACTCAGGAGGCTCTTTAATTTGAAAACTTACATCCTGCAGTTCAGCAAAACTGTCTTGTATCCTTTCTCTGATGGCTTCTTCCCTTCCATCTTTCCTGTTCTCTCTTGCGTCTGTGCCTACTACTAGGCCCTCCTGCATCGATCTTTATTTTGTTCTTTCCTCTCCTATTGTCCACCTTGTGGTTTTTCTGCTCTGCTCTCCATGTAAAGTTGATGGTATTCTCCTTCCTGCCATTTCTGAATATCCCCTCCTTATGTACCATCTCAGTTATTTGATTGTAGACAGCATAGCTTTGCTGCTGCATTCTCTCTGCTTCCTTGGGGAAGTTTCTTCTGGATTATTTTGTTCTCTGGCTTAAATGTTGAAAGCGTTTCTCAACCATCTGGAGGTCCCATGGATGTCTCAGTTGAGGTTTATCCTGAGATTTTTATATTTCCTTTACAGCCATAAGTAATTCTATCCTGTCTCTCTTGATAACTTTCTTCCCTAATTCCTTCCTTGAACGCGCAAACTTTTTTTTTTTTTTTGAGACAGAGTCTCACTCTGTTGCCCGGGCTAGAGTGAATGCCGTGGCATCAGCCTCACTCACAGCAACCTCACACTCCTGGGCTCAAGCAACCCTCCTGCCTCAGCCTCCCGAGTAGCTGGGACTACAGGCATGCACCACCATACCCGGCTAATTTTTTCTATATATTTTTAGCTGGCCAATTAATTTCTTTCTATTTTTAGTAGAGACGGGGTCTCGCTCTTGCTCAGGCTGGTCTCAAACTGCTGACCTTGAGTGATCCTCCCACCTCTGCCTCACAGAGTGCTAGGATTACAGGTGTGAGCCACCACACCCGGCCAAATGTGTATACTTAAAGCAAGTGTTGGGAGTAAGAAAGACATCAGACATTATAATCTTGAAGCTTATTAAAACTTGGTAAAAACAAAAACAAAAGCCACCTTTCTCTCCAGGTCCCTAAGTGAGGTCTGGACAGCACCTTACCCTACCTCACATAATTATTTTGGGTACCACTTACCAATAAAGTCTTTGAAGATTCTACAATACAGTGATCTCTGCCATGTTTTAAATATCTCCAGGCTCCCCAGAAGATCACAGTTACTGAGAAGTCTTTATAATTAAACAGGCACAGCATGTAGCAAAAGGCATAGATCTATTAGAAAAATCTCACTACTTCCAATTAATTGAGGGAAAGGTGATATGAATTCATCAAACTCACTTATTTTTACAGGAGTAAAGGCCTTCTGTCCTTAAAAAAGGTGGGGGAAGTCTTTCAGGATCAATTTGAATGAATAAATTTGATTGATTTGTAATTGCATATTATTTGGAATATTTTAAGCTCCTGGATTACCTGAAAGAAATATGCATTTTAGAGAGCTTAATCAAGCCATTTGCAGCGTACTTTGCATTCATAATGGTCCCACTCCTAGGATCATTATTCACAGAAGGCCACTGATTTCTAGGACTTCAGCTGGAGCCCATTCTACTAAATGAAGTATCACAAGAATGGAAAAACAAGTACCACATGTACTCACCATCAAATTGGTACTAACTGATCAACACGGGCACATACGGAAGTAACATTCACTGGGTGTTGGGCAAGTGGGAGGGGGAGGAGGGGATGGGTAAATTTACACCCAATGGGTGCGGTGCGCATGGTCTGGGATGGGTACACTTGTAGCTCCAGCTCGGGAGGTGCAAATGCAATCTATGTAACCTAAACGTTTGTACCCCTGTAAAAATTTTGAAATAAAAAAAATAAATAATAATCTTGAATTGGTGAGATTTGAATTCTGCTCATTGTCCTTGAGAATCTAACAGGCTTGAGTTGCAAAGCCTCGGATATTATTCTGACAGTTAAATCTGAGTGGAGAAAGGGTCTCTTCAGCAGGTTTGGGGTAAATGACAGCTTCTCAGAAAATGGGTGAGACTATGGTCCTTAGTTAACCGACCACCTGCTAGGATGTTTGCATTTTGGGGTCTCCATTTTCTCTGTGCTGCCTGAGCGGCACACCTGATTTGGGTTTGCAGAGATGCATTTCGAGGAAAATATGACCTAGGCTTTATTTCAAATTACTCTGAAGATCAGTACATCTCACCGATGCCCCCCTTCAAAATGCCATGTTCATGATATGCTGTTATGATATACAACTGGGAGAAGGTAAATGTCCTGTCAACCACAATCTCTCTTTATTATTTTTAAGGAAGGGCTAGTTTCCATTATCAGAAGCAGATAAGGAATGCCAGCACCCATTTGTCATTCAAAACAAAACACTGACTTAGCTGGGAATGAATGGAAACTATCAGGTGGTAGGTTTGTTTTTTTTTAACAGTGGTAATAAAGTCACAATTCAAGGTCAGAGAAAATACAAACATGGTTCCACTGGATTGCTAATATTTTGGATAGAGTGGACAATTTCCCAGCATTAACTTTGGTTTTTTAATACTACTTTTTTTCCTAAAATGGAGATAAGAAGCAGAAACCTAACATTTTTTTCTCACTTTCTCAAATGGTAATTCATTTTGACATCACCAGCCTAGAGATGTTAGTACCAATTTGAGGTGAACTTTTCTTACCCCAGTTTTTATGCCATTAATCCTACCTCACAACATGTATAAAGGTCTGTGGCATGTCAAAAACAGGTGACTTAATGAGTGAGCGAGCTTGGGCAGCAAACCAGCACCAGTACATCCAGGCTTTGTCCTGCTCACAGGTCTCTGTAGGAAATGCTAAAGATGCCACTTGCCATTTAGGGCTTCCAGACCAACAGATGGGAGGACCTCCTCTGCTTGAATGGCCCCAGGAACTTCAAAATCAAAATAGGACTCAAACGCATCTTCCCACTTTATCAAAAATGCTTTTCTTCCAGTCTTTTCCATCTCTAAATGATGTTGCTATCCTTTTCTTAGGTTGAACCATAAGAAATTACCTTTTGTGTAGGTCATGAATGGTTGAATATTGGCAATTTCAAATGGATTGACCTTAATAGTCGTTCAGGTCAGAAACCTGGGTGAAATCCTTTTCACTTCCCTCCCCTTCAATGATTACAATGAGCCTGGTGGCACAGTGGCTCATGCCTGTAATCCGAGCACTTTGGGAGGCCAAGGAGGGAGGATTGCTTGAAGCCAGGAGTTCAACACCAGCCTGGACAACATAAGGAGACCCCATCTCTACAAACAACAGAAAACAAAACTAAATAAACAAACCAAAAAAACCCCACCTGTTTACAATGAGCCAATCATAAGGGCTGGTAAATTCTATTTCTCAGACAGGTTCTGAATCCATCTCTAAGGCAACCACCCTGGCCCAAGCCATCATGGACCGGCCTCACGAAATCCACTGTCCACACTGCAATGAACCAGTGTGTCCTCTTTAAAACACAAGATAGATCATCCCACTTCCATGCTAGAAATCATCTAATGGCTTCCCACTGCCCTTAAGACAAAGAGCAGACACTCTAACATGGCTTACAGGGCCCGCTGATTTCTTCAATCCCATCTCACTTTCAATTTTCTGGTTACTGTGACCTTCTTTTATTTTCTTAAGCATGTCCTTTCCCAGGTCAGGGCCTTTGTACGTGCTGTTCTATCTGCCTGGAACCCTTCTCTCTTCAATCACTCCCAGACCCTTGGCAGCCAGCAATCCCTAATTCTCATCTGTACTCATGTCTCAGCATCAATGGTACTGCCTCAAGAGAACCCTCTGCAATCTCTCCCAGACCAGGATGGAACCCCACGTTACATACATCCATGAGACTGTTCTCCACCTCAGCACTGATCATACTTTTAATGACTTGTTCAATGCCCTGTTGGACTCAAGCTCCAAGGGACCAGGACCAGGACTATCTTATCATCATCACTAAGCCAGGGCCTAGCACCTAATGAGCACTCAACAAATGTTTATTGAAGGCATGAATCCTTCACAAACATCAAAGCTGCAACTCACGATTCGTAGTTGCCATCTCTGCAGAATGATATTCTCAGTTTTGATATATCTTAAGTGATCTTTCTGTTTAGGATTTTTAAAAAAAGGAAACACAAACATGCAATTTAAAACTTCAACACCGAAAGGCTAAACTCTGGATCACCTCTGAATTACACCCTGGTATGACTACAACCAGTAGTTGTTATTGTTATAAGAGAAATAACAATAGCCAAAGCTAACATTTATGAAGGCAAACCATATGCCAAGCTCCATGAACCTGAGGCTTAGGGAAGTTGGGGGTTTCCTGGGGTCCACACAGCTGGTAAATGGCAGAACGAGAGTCACAAAAACCCATAATTCAAGACAGGATTTGGATGTTCTCAGACCCTCAGTCTTTGGCGACCTCAACAACACAGGGACCCTCTCTCTACACATATAGCATCCAAGAGAGACACATATTCAGCTGTAAATTAAACATCTGTAAACACATTGCAGCAAACTGCACCGTGTTTCCAAGAGCAAGTCTCTTCCAAGCTACACTTTATTAAAAACAGGTGTCCTTACCGGAAGAAAGAGTCTCTGGGCAGCACAGGGTTTGAATAATTTCTTCCACTCCTGAGGGTTTCCAACAGAAAATGTGATGGGGTAGATTCTGTGTTCAAACTTCTTTGTATATGAGTCAGGCCACCGACGTAACTGAAACACACGAACGGCAAGGGATAGGCGATTAGACTCCAAAAGATACGGAACACACCTGGAAAGCTTCTGGGTGGTCAAATGGAAATTATTCAGGCAACATACATAGAAAGTCTCACTTCATCGCCACTATTAACGTTCAGTAAATGAAACGGCATTTTCTCTTATTAAAATTGCTAGAATTAAAAAAAATAACATTCACAGTTGGCAAGGGTGTTGGCCAACCAAAGTGCCAAGAGGGGTACGGATTTGAATGAACTTTCAGGTGGGCAATTTGGAAATTGGTATCAACAAAGCCTCAAAGACAGAGATACAAGCATGTTCACCACAACCTAGTTTGTAGTAGCAAAACTTGGGAACAGTCTAAATGTCCAATCATAAAGAATTAATTATGATGGAACCGTATGATGGGATAAAGTACAGTTAGAAGAAAGTAGATAATAAAGTAGATCTGTATGTCCTGACATAGAAAATGGTTATGATACATGGTTAGTTTTAGAAAAAGTAAAGTGCAAAAAAAATTTATAATAATGGTTCTTTCTTATCGGAAAAAAGTATACATTTTATATGTAGAGAAAAATCTAGATGAACATCTGCCAAATTATGAACACCTTGCATTAATGTGGTGTGTTTGTCACTACTGATGAACCAATATCAATACGTTATTATTAACTAAATTGTTACTAACTATATGCATAGGAAATGTATTAACTCTTAACTTAGTAGCTTAAAACCACTAACATTTATGATCCTATATAGTTTCTTAGGGCTGGGACTCCACAAGCTGGCTTGTCCTGGCTCGTTCTGTGCGGCTACATCCGAAGGTGTGACGGGGCTGGAGGACGAGCCTCTGAGCTCGCCCACAGGAGTGCTGGCCAGAAGCCCTCGTTCCTCATGACGTGGCCTCTCCAAAGGGCTACTCGGACGGACGTGGCAGCTGGCTTCCCTCAAGCCGGGTCATCCGAGATGGGAGACGAAGCGCCTTTTATAACCTAATCTCAGAAGTGACAGATCATCCCTCTTCCCTGTGCTGCTGGTCATACAAACGGCCTGGGACGGCGTAGGAGGGAGGTACACAGGGAGTGGATAGCAGGGGGTTGGACAATGGGGGCCTCTCTGGAAAGCACAATCTGCCACATGGATGCTGTTATACACATATG
The DNA here is from genome assembly GCA_963574885.1 of Lepilemur ruficaudatus. NCBI lineage: Eukaryota > Metazoa > Chordata > Mammalia > Primates > Lepilemuridae > Lepilemur > Lepilemur ruficaudatus. Next base: position 13,838 of record CAUYRT010048585.1, read on the forward strand.
ACTTCCTTCTTTTGTCTGTTTTAAGTCCACATCTGTATTTTGTCCTGCTTCGTCCCCACACTCCAGCTTCTGCCATGCAGTAGGCACTTAACACATGCTTAGATGGACATTTTCTTTTTTTTTTTTTTTTGAGGCAGTGTCTCACTCGGTCTCCGGGGCTAGAGTGCCGTGGTGTCAGCCTAGCTCAGTGCAACCTCCAACTCCTGGGCTCAAGCGATCCTCCTGCCTCAGCCTCCCTAGTAGCTGGGACTAAAGGCATGTGCCACCACGCCCGGCTGATTTTTTTTTATATATTTTTACTTGACCAATTAATTTGTTTCTATTTTTAGTACAGACGGGGGTCTCGCTCTTGCTCAGGCTGGTTTCGAACTCCTGACCTTGAACGATCCTCCCGCCTCAGCCTCCCAGAGTGCTAGGATTACAGGCATGAGCCACTGCGCCCGGCCAAGAAATACATTTTAATCTGGATTCATACATATGTGTGTAATTACACATATATGTGTGTCTATATATCCAAACATACAGACATATACGCACACCTGTATATAAAAAAAACCATATGGCAAAACCACTCAAAATTTTTAACTCTGATCATTTCTTTGTGTGGGATAAAAGGACAGTAAGGACTTCCATGTTTTAATTGATCACCTACATGGTTTGAATTTATGTCAGTGAACATATATTACTTGTTATTTAAAAAATATATGTAAATAGATAAAAATAAGCTACCTGCCTCTCGAGTGAGAACAATGTCAATAGCACCAGCAAGGTTCGAGCCTGCATCAAGCACCTAAAGTGTATCATCTCATTGAACCCTGACAGTATCTCTGTGAGGTAGGTGTAATTCTCCCTGTACCATAGATGAGAAAAGTCAGGCTCAGAGTCAGGTGTTCAAGGTCACAGAACTGAGTACGCAGCAAAATACATCAGGGAATAGAATAAGCAGTTTCTAAAATGTCGTCTGCGTGCGCTGAGTAAATATGGTGCCTGCGTTTTCACAAACTCACCTGCTCGTCAAACTCGGGCTTCAGAACGTCCTCAGTGAAGATGTGAAATTGTATCTTCCTGTGGCTGAAGAGCACGGCCGATTTGAGCATGACCAGCGTCTCCTCCAGCCGATTGCCACAGGCCACCACGGCCAGGTGCATCCAGAGCTCAGGCGGCAGCGCAGCTTGGAAACCCCTGGGTTCTCCGGGCCTCCTAGAAAGAAGAAAAACAGGTCACAGCTATTACTAAACTCAAAAAAAAAAAAAAAATTAAACATAAAAACAACAAAAAACAGCTAGTGAATGGTTAGAACATTTCAAAACACGAACAGGCACAATCTGTTATGTTTTATAAAGTGATAAGCATTTTGACAATTCTTTCTGCTTAGAGAAAAATACCATTTATTCCCATATTTATTCTGGCAATAGCAGGATGAGTCACTGTTTGGACTGCTATAGGTGTCTGAGACTTTCTCTGCCAGCGCTCAGCTGTCTAGTGCCTGCTGGCTGCCTAGCGGCCCATGTTTGGAAATAGTATTGCTAAACTTCGACAGCTGACACCAGGGCTGCAGAGCTCCCCTTGCGCGGGCCATGGAAATTAGATTTGAATGCAACTCGAACAAGAGGAGGGTAGGTGGTGGCTTTCCCATGTGAAATGAGCAACATGATACTCCCATCATCTGGATGTTTTTAGGTTGTGGTGGAATGCATGACCACTCGACCAAAGGAAAGTCATGCAAGTCCGGGAGGTGAGCAAAGAAACCGGCGTATGCGCCCTGACTACATCTCGGGAGAGTCTCGAAGCAACAGGTGTTAATCCTGACTGTCTCGCCAAAGACTGGTCAGGTGGTGGGTATGAAATTCATCTTCCAGGACGAAATTCATGTTAATAAGAAACAGGCAGGAGAGGAGGCAGGTTAAACTGAAAACGATCAAGGTATCATATACTGAGTCGACAGCTGAGAAGGGAAGAGGGTCCAACAGTCCAGAATCATCATCCAGCTATTTCCTAGTAATAAAAGATTTGTTCCAGACAAGGAGATGCAGCCAAGCCTCAAACACACCGCTGAGAAACATTTGCAGGCAAGTTGGAAGAAGCTGGCCCTGGAAAAGGTGCCCTGAGACAAATGAAACTAATTTACTTGCACAAAAGATTTGGAGACCAGGGGAACTTGGATGTCAAATGCTACCTTCCTTCCAAAAACTTCGAGTTCAATCAGCTTGTTGCTCCATTATTCACTGCTCGGTTGAATAATGGTAGTCTTGCTCCAGATTTCTTTCACCAAGAGGAAAGTCGAAGATGTGGGTGGAGCACTTTGGAAATCTTTCCAATTTGATTACTTAAGAGCATGCTTAGCAGGAGCACAGCCTCATGGCGCGGCTAAGTCCAGATGCAGAGAGTTACTTGGATTCCAATTTCTTTGGGGATCACACGAAAAGACAGTAGAGGTGTCCTAAGTATCCCAGAAATTATCCACTTCTCTTTATCCCCCTGTCATTACCTGGTGTGGCCACCATCTCCCCTCACCTCCATCACTGGGACAGCCCCCTGGGTGGTCCACCTGCCTCCAATCTCATCTTTAACTCCCAGCCTGTGTTTTCTCCTTATTGGCGCCAGAGTGCTATTCTTCTAAAATGCAACTAGGATTCTGTTATTCCCTTTTTTTATCTT
>CAUYRT010048588.1:0-91283 GCA_963574885.1 Lepilemur ruficaudatus
TTAAATGATTTTCGGTGAATTTACCGAGGTGTACAGTTAATCACATGAATCAGTTTTTGAGGAATTCCTTTCCCCTATTGAGACCCCTAATTCCACTCCCCAACTACTTCTCATCAAAACTTTTTAAATTCAGTTCTAGTGATGACATCATACTACTTCACTGCTTGGTGGCTCAATGTGATAGTTAATTTTATGTGTCGAATTGACTGGAACACGGGGTGCCCAGATTAAACACTATTTCTGGGTGTGTCTGTGTTTCTAGATGTGATTAGCATTTGAATCTGCAAACTATAAAGCAGGTGGCCCTCCCCAGTGTGGTGGGCCTCATGCATTCCATTGAGAGCCTGAATAGAACAAAAAGGTGGAGGAAGGGGAGATCTACTCTCTCTGCCCAGTCACTTGAGCTGAGACATCAGTTTTCTTCTGTCCTCACTTGGGACTTACACTATCATCCCTTTGACTCTCAAATTACACCACAGGCTTTCCTGGGTCTCCAGCTTGCAGACAGCAGACTGTGGGACTCCTCAGACTTCATAATTGCATGAGCCAATTCCTTATAATAGATTTCATGTGTATATTATATATACTTATATATGAATATAACTATATAACTGTAACCCTAGCTATATACGTATCTCCTATATCAGTTCTGTTTCTCTGGAGAACCCTGACTAATACCACTACCAGGTATAGTTTGACTAACAGTAGGCCAACTGTGTCATATATCTGTTATAATAATGACAGACAGTATTATCACATACTATTTAGTGACAGGTTTAATGATATAATTTCAAAGTATTGGTGAGTATAAATAATGTGCTAAGATATCTGCAACAACCATTATGCAGCATGGAAATATATGATTTTGATTGATGATAAGGTCACAGGCATTGCTACTATTACTGTGGTTTGTATTTTCTATGTGACCTGGCTACCAGTTCACTAATCTTCTTCAGTGCCCAATTTGCTGTTAAGCCTATCCAGTGATATTTTCATTTCATATATCCTATTTTTAGTTTTAGAAATTCCATTTGGTTCTTTTTTTTAAGTCTCCATTTCTGTTAAGGTTCCCTGTCTGCTAATACTAGTGTGGTTTGTTGTCTACATTGATAATGAAAGGAAATGCAAAATTTCAGTGAGAATATAAAGATGTATTTCTTCTTATTCATATTCATGGGCCACCTGGTACAAAATGTTAATAGTGGTTCTCTTTGGGTGATGATTATGGAGATAATTTTTATTTTCTTCTTCATTCTTTTCTGTTTTTTTCTAGTATTTCTTCAGTGAGCATGTATTACTTTGTAATTACAAAGTCTAAATATAACTTAAAATATATCAACACTTAAATAGCATGTAAAGAAATATAACATTCTTTTAATAATAACATTATGTAAAGTTTTAAAAAAATGTGTTGCATCATGTTATATTCATTATATTCCAGTTAAGGTGAAATGATTAAACAGACATGTTAAAATGATGTTAATTTTTCTTAATGATAGAAAACCTAGAAAAAAGCAATATGATTAAGTATCATATCAATATTTATTATAAAAGTTTTCTCAATTTTTTTTGGTATTCTACAAATAAATCTATGTCATATACTAAAAATCATTCCTCTTTCAAAATGAAAATTTATGTGAACAGCGTAACTATGAATACTTTATGATGTATCTGCACCTTATTTGTCTAATGCACTTTATTTTTCAGGGTTGGAATTCACAATAATTATGTCTTGTCATTGAGAGGATAGTTCTTTGATTATTCATTACAATTAACCACAAGTATCTAAGCAGATTATTAAAAGGTAGGGGTTACTTCGTGGGAGTAGGTTAAGCCCTTGGGAAGTGAGTATTTTTTCCTTTAGGACATTTATTAAATCACCACTATGTGAACTAAGGTCATAAGCCAGTAATGATTAATTTCCAAGTTACAAATTGTCATTTTGAGCAATTATTACTTAAAATAAAATAATCCCACTTTCCTGTAGCTGTGTTTGTAATTTTGTTGGTCCTGAGCTAGGTGTAGCTAGAATAGACACAGAGGAAGGCAGAATTTCTAGATAGACAGCGAACTCTATTTAAAAGCTGGCCTATTTAAAAATTCAAAAACCACATGACAAGTGAATGTGAAATGAGCACTTCAACAGGCAGGATTCCAATAAAAGCACACAATCTTTTCTGTAAAGTTGAACCCTATTACAACGTGGATTCTGGGGCAGCTTGCAGTATGTCACAGGCCAGCTCACGTTCCCTAAACACTGCCCTAAATAGAGGAAAAGGTGGCTCGACTCTGTCTCACCTCTCCTGTGCTGACTGTCCTGTCTCTGGGCAGTAGTACTAACGTGTTCAATAGTACATTGCTGAGTGACGCAGCCACAGCCTAGGCCATTAGTGTGTTTCTCTTACATGTCTGGAGTGCAAATTCGTTTCTTGGTGTGAGGAAGAAGGATGCCATCTTCGGTCTGGGCTCAGTGATCTGTGGTGCACTCAGTATTAATTGCGCACTATTCTGGGAACTTCAAGTATCAATTTGACTGTGCCGTACAGTGTGATCATTCACTATAAAGGCGTTTGAAATATTTCCTTGTAGTGACAACTACTAAAATGAACAGATACTCATTTTTATCATAAAATGAAATATATCCCAGATCCTCAGGCTTGAAAGGGGGCCTGTGGAGTCGCCTACATAAATAACAAGGGAAAGAGGGCTCTTCATTTACTGAAGCTCAGGTGAAACGCCCAGCAACTGCTGGTGTGACCGTAGGGACCCCCGACGCGTGGCGCCTGCTGGGATGGAGATGCTTCAAGTCCTTCAGAAACGCCGCTTTGCCCTCGCGGCTCACCACGCTGATGTGCTCTCAGCAGGCCGCTCTGCCCTCTCCGTTGAGAGGCCCAGGACAGCCAGGAAGCCTGCAAGATTCGTGGGACTTCGAGTCACTTTCCCATCGTAACAAACCGCAGAGAAGCTGCTTCCATGGTATATTCCTCTCTACCGCGCTCCTGACACAAGAACTTTCCAGAACTTCTGTCAGTGCACAAATTCCCGGAATCATTTCTGGAACCCCCGCCCACATTTCTTTTCTCGCTGTTGGCCTCATGACTCAGGCCACCTCTTTATTCTAGGTTGACCACAAAGGAGGAGACACTGTCTCCTACCCTTAATTATTCAGACTACCCATTTTTGAGAATTTAAAAATGGTTATGCTAATAACTACAGAGAGACAGATAGCTATAATAAAAGGTGACAAACAGGGAACTTGTAAGAAATCTAAAAATGGTAGAATCATGGGTGTCCCCTTTTCCCTGGTCTACACAGAAATGAAAATAGAGTGAGTGAGGCAGGATATTTCTTAGATCCTGTCTACTTCTTTATGACATTTTTCTTCTCCTCTGAGTCATTCTAGCCTCAGAACAGTACCCCTTCCCTGTTATTTCTTCAGGTCTAGTCAATCCTGAATTTGCCTTCTTGCAGAGAGCACAGTTTACCAAACTGCCTGATTATAGGAACCAGCAGAAGCACTTGGTAAAAATATGGATCAAACGGCCCCGTCCAAGATGTAAAAAGCCCAAGTCTCCAGAGGAGAGACCCTGATTTTCTGTTTTAGATAATTGCTCAGGTAATTTATATTATCAGACCAACTTGGGACATACTGTCTAGACCTACCTATAGGATCAAGTAAAAGTTCCTCTCCAATTTCCTATTTACTGGTGGGCCTGTTAGTAAGTGAGATAATGGCGAGGGTGCACACGAATGCAAATGAGGCTTATTTCCAGCTCAGAGGAGATGCTAGACTTGTTATTTCTGCTCACATACTCGCTTATAGCCTGTAACCTTCAAGCCTTCAAGCCTCAGAAGTTCTAGAAGCTTCTTTACATGTGTGTCCTGAGGCTCTTGGTCAGCAAAAGGGCACGAGGGTGTGTGCTGCATAAAAGGGTACGCTGGGGACGGTTTCACTCGTATTTGAAAATTCACAGGAACCTCTGTGGGAATGCGACCAACTCCAACCAGGGGCACAGGACAGGTCAGATTTTCAGTCTCCATTTCCGTTTTTCAGTCTTGATTGATTTCTGTTGATACTTTGCAAAAAAATAGGTATTTCTTTAAAAAACTAATTAATAATTAAAAAAAAAAGACTTACATTTGCCTTTCTCCATATTAGTGGGTTAAAATTTCTCCACCGTGGAGAAGCCAATGTAGCTGTTCGGAATTGATAACAGAGCGCACACTGAGTTTGACTGACGTGTTCATTCTGGTGTCTGGTTCTTTGGGGCCACACGGGCATGATTAGATTTCCAGAGCCTCGGCCTTCCTGCACTTTTTCCAGGAGCCGGGCAGAGCCCCTGCCTCTCAGGAGGGCCGGTCAGGAGGACTGGGATGGACCGGCCCAGGCAGGGATGCAGGACTGGCCCTGCTTTGAAGCTACCGACTCACACTAAAAACACAAAAATCACCAAACTGCAAACGAAAACCATCTGCCTGCTATCCAGCGCGTGTAGCAAAGTGTTCTTTTAATTGTAGCTGTTGCTGTGATTTAAACAGAAAGTATTTTACATCCATTTTTCTCAAACTGCTCTGATCACAGTAGTTTTCATTTTGCCTTAATGTAGCAAATACATCCGACTACTTAATTTTGCTCCTTTTTATAACATAGCACTTTACATTTAAGCATCCCAGGCTGCTCTTGTGTATTTCCAAAGTAGAAGTCGACTGACTAAACCTCTCCAAGTTATGCTGTGACTTCTAAAAATTAAACTGTACTTCCAAATGACATACTTCATTCAACTCCAAATGAAATAATGGCTTCTGATGTCTCCTGTATTTTAAATTTAGATGGAAATTAAATTCAGCACAAACCACATCGTGTGTATAATAGTCAAATATCATTTTAAGAGATTATTATTTCAATGGATCATTTTCTCAGGGGCTACTCTTTGTGGCTAAGTGAGCAACAGTAGGTTCTGCCTATCCTCATTAATGCATGGATAGCTTTTCTTGTTTTCGATCCCACAAATAAAAATCTTTTTCCAAAGAGAGGAGCGATAGGAAGAAAAGTTCCCACTGGAATATTGTAATTTCCTCATAGGATGAATAAATTTCTCCAAACATTTGTCTTAAAATATTAGCATATGCATTGTCCATATAGTGGCTCTTGATTTGAAGTGCATTTGGAGGTTATATTTTTCTGTAAACTTTTTGTTTCAGGTTAAGCAGTCTTATTGGTGGGTCCTTAAATGATCATAGACCTGTCATCAGGGAGGGGTGGCGAAAATACCATTTAAGAAACCACGGTGGAGAGAAGACTGACCTTTATCATGTCATTCTCTCCAACCTGCTGCCGTCCTCGTCATATTGGTCTCTCGCACCCTGTCCCTGCAAAGTCTGGGCCCAGATATTAAATACGTTTTGGGGACAAGCTGTTGAAAAGCAGAGGACTTTTCATATAAATGCCACTCAGTCATTTCATTTTGTAGTTTTTGTTATAACCTTAAGATCTTTATTGTGACAGTTTCCATTTTAATTAAAATGTATTTAATGCATACAGAGTATAATTAAGAGAAGTTAGCATTGTTAGACACAGATGTCAGCTAATACCAAAGAAAGAAATTTATACTGGAAGGCTGAAGACTGGATTTTAGTTATTTTTCTGTGCTCATTGTGAATTTGGGAAAGCTACTTACCACTTTCGGGGCTGTGCCATTCTTATTTGAAAAATGAAGTTAGTACTTCTTACTTTACCCATTATGAACTTTTTTCCCTCTGTAAATTGAGCTAGATTACCTTCCCCAATTTTTTCTCCCCATTGTGTTCTACCATACAGGATTATTTTAAAGATATGCAATGACAAGTATAAAAGCATCTTTAGCATGTCTATAGGATGCAAAGCACTGCTTTGAATATAAATATTTGACACAGATTGTTGCCAAATTTTTTCAAGGTAGAATCTGACGTGAAGGGTGGAGGAACAGCCATTTTTGTAAGTCCGGAGAATTTGTAAGTCTTATCTTTTTTGAAGAGGGAAAAATACCCATTAAAATCCACCAGAACCTGATTATTTTTAAAAAAATTCCTGAACATTTGATTCTTTAAATGGACCCCTGAAGGGATTGGGCCAATAGAGAGTTTGTGGCAAGGATTTAGTCTGTAGTTTGGCTTAATTTTTTTCTGGCTTACATAAAAAAAAAAAAAAAATTGCTAAGTAGGTAATAAATTTCCTTAACTGTTTACATGCAGATTTCACCTACATTTAGGGTATGAGATGCCTATTGTTAAAAAGTAGGACATAAATAAAGAAGATAAATAAAATACCATTCCACTACGGTTTGTTTTCCCTTTTATCCTCTCCAGCTCTTTCCAAGGGTGTTGAAATCTGCTGAGATTTATTTTGATGAAGGTAAGTTGCTTCTAGTTATCAGGCAGTAAAGATGTTCTGTTATTGTTTACTATTTCAGTAGCTCTGAAAGGTACATCTGAACACTTGTGGTTATGAGGAAGAAATAATGAAAAGCCATTTTTGCTAGTGATGTCCAAAGCTTTGATTTACCTTTTCAGAAGGTGAAAGATTTATTACTGACACCTCAGGTGGTTTTGAAAGATAACAGGTCATAGAGCCATAACTGTAAGAGACTTTTGAAGTTTGATCTTGGGAGCAATGGGTTAGTATGTAGAGGAGAATTTTCAGAGATGCAGACCACGGCTGCTCTGGGGCACATACAGAGAAGCAGTCACCAGGTATTGAGGGCATGGCCAATAAGAGGATGTGTGGATGAAGGTCATAACCTTGAGTTGCTCTCCTCAAAATGCTTGTGTGTTAAATGTGGCACATGCATTGCAGAGATAGTAGGTGGCTTGATTACACTCATATATAACTGAAAACTCTGGACTGGCAACTCAGGACCTACCTGGGTCTGATGCTGGCCACTTATATAATCTTGAGCAAGTCCTCTGCTTTTTCTGAAACTTCAACAAAAGGTCAGTGACTATCTGAAATCAAATTCCCCAAATGAATTCATTTTATTTATGCATTTATTGACTATATAGACAATAGAGATCTAAATAGGAATAAAGCTCCATTCTTGTGGTGGTGGTGATCTGAAAGTGAACATTTACAAAGCAGTGTAGTAGGACACACGTGAGAAATGGATATTAGCATGAGGGTCACATGGATTAGGAAGCCATTTCACTTAGGAGTAGAAGGACCCACCAGAGGAAGTTAAAGGCGATTGCTTTTGAACTCAGTCTTGCATATGGGTCCCGGAAAAAAAGGCCAACAGGGAACAAGGGGCGTTCTATGCAAAGGGTCAGATAGCAAATATTTTTGGCTTTGCAGGCCATATGATTTCTATTGCAGCAGCTCTACTCTGACATTGTAGCATGCAAGCAGCAATAGTAAACAAATGGGCATGGCCGTGTTCTAATAAAACTGTATTTACAAAAACAGGTAGAGAGCCAAGTTTGGCCTGTGGATTTTAGTTTGCTGAGTCCTGCTGTAGACAGACAATATGCAAAGATGAACTTCATCAACTGCTAAGATTATCTTGGTACTTTTTTTTCCTCTTTAGAGTTTTAATAAACATGACTTCACAGATTTATATATATGTATAAACCTGGGGGTGTGCATCAGAATAAACTGTTCATATTCCTACAGTCTTACAAGCTCCAGGCATACTGGCCCAGCTTCCAACTCCCACACTTACAACTCATAGCTGGAAGGTTTTCTCTGGCTACCAGAGCTGCGAGACCACGCATGGAGAGTAGGACGGGTGTGCTGGGAATTAATATGACTCTTGCCTCGTTTAAGCTCTCAACCCATGCCGGATAGGAGTTGGCAGATAGTGTTACAGCTACTTCACCCCTTGGGAGAGATCACTCTCAGCATGAGTTCTATGGACTGTCTCTGAGTTCCCAGTGGGGTTAAGTTCAATTGACTGCAGTTGTAACTTGCTTCACAACACACTCCTTACTGGCTTCTTTCCTTCTCTGTCTCATCCACCCTTTTCACCTACAAGTTCATGGGCACCTCCCAATCATCTACTTGTACTTAGATCTTTGTATTACCATTTGCTTCTGGAGGAATGCAAACCAAGACTGTATAATGTTTTGAGTCTGGAGGACATAAAATAAACTCTACATGTGAATTCTTAAAAACTGATTAAGAGATGGTGTGGGAAATCTTTCTCCAGTAAGGCAGGCTTCCCTCTGTGGAACTGATTACGGATGATTTTATTTGGGTGCAGAGACCCAATAATGGACAACATTTTTTTTGATTATTGACAGATTTGCCTACTTTATGGTCAGGTTTTACAGCAGATGCCTTTGGTCCCCTCTAGACTCTCCCTGTAGCTGCAAACAGTGCCCACCTGCCCGCACCTGAGGCTCTGTAGCCATCTCTTTTCCTTTCACTTTTGGAGGTGCTGGGCTGGGCACAGATGCAACCTGGACAGGCTGAGTGATCAGGGTTGGAGAAAGTTCGGAGAAATGGGCTCACTGGGATGGGACTGGAGGCAGAGACGGGATCATAGGAGATAAGACTGGAGAGGTTGGAGAGGAGGATGTGGTCTGGCCACGAGGGGCCTGAAAGACTGGCTGAAGAATTTGGATTTCATTTTGTATCCACAGTTAAGCCACACACAGTTTTTGAGGGAGGAGTGGCAAGAGTGTTCAGTAACACTCAATAAGTACTTACTGATAGCCTACAATGTACCAGGTATTGTGACAGGTGCAGCAGTGTGTACCCGAAGGTGCTGAAAAGTCACCTCCTTTAAGAAACCTTTTCTGATCCCTCAGGTAGAAAGACCCTTTTCTCCTCTGTACCCCATGTGGTGCTTCTAACATTTCAGTGCTTTTTCAACTTACCACCTGTCTCCACCCTTACTGCCCATTTTATTCACTCTGCATTAAACTTTGTGCTGCAGCTAGCCATAATTAATGGTCTTCCCCGTTTTTTTTTTTTTTTTTTTTTTCCTGCAAGTGATATCAATAAGAACATTGAGCTCAGCCTCCAGGGGGGAGAAGTCATAATCCACCAACACGTTTACCAAGAAGTGTGGTCTTCTTAACCAAAGGACATTGAACATCTTTACCCTGGTGTCTGAGAGCCTCAGGGCTATTTGAACTCTAGTGGGTGGGGCCATTTCTTTCTCCCTCCACCAGATAAATGCCTGAGTCACTGTTCTACGCCTGGTCTGGTGATTTCAAATCTTTTTTGAGAAAGAGGAGCTCCATTAAATGTTTCATTGTGAAAATTCTCAAACACAAAAGTATTAACAGTGAGAACAGTCATAATGAATTTTCACATACCCTCACTCGTTTATCTAGAGTTCCCCATTCTTGTTCCTCTATTCACTTTGCCCTTTGTGCTCTACTATTTAAAAGCAGATTCCAGCCATCATCATCTCTCTCTCTCTCTTTTTTTTAATGGCAGAAAATTAGGTTAAAAGTATACAGTTCTAGTCGGGACACTGAATTTGAACATGTGTCTATTCTTAGAGCACTAGTTCTAGTCTTTGAAGATTTGGCCTGAAGGTTAAAGCGTCGTGAAAAAATAAAACTACAGGCGTAAACCTGCAGTCTTTTTACCCCTTACAGGGTTGGCCTTATTACCTCAAGCAGTAAGTCTAACCCTTTTCCCTCAGTGTGCTGAAACTGAAGAGTAAGTAGTTGGTTCCCACTGTTCTTCCCACAAATTTTCAGCAGGGTAAGGCCAATTCACTGCTTGTTTTAGGCTTAAAACTCCCCCTGAAGTGCAAGGATGAGGCTGGTGTGTAATTGAAGTTGCCGGGTGTTGTGTGCGTAAGGTGGGGAGAGTGAGTTGAATTTCATGGGCTATGCCGCAGCTTTCTGTCTTAACTAAAAATGTTGGCATTTTTCTGGGAAGCTGGCTGTATGCTTATTGAGAAAGAGAGACTTCTCTTCAGTACAGTGTGACATTTCTACAAAAATCGATGATTTAGAAACAGATATCTGAAATGAAATGTGCAGCTTCACTTTCCATTTGTTCAAAGCCTGCTGGGCTGGTTTTGAAATCTTCATACATGTGCCGTAGACCTTCAGGGGGTAAAAATGATATTGACTCTGCACTTCGGAACATGTAACAAATATCTTTTGGAATGTGGCAAAAAAGAAAACAACCACCTAGTCCTGTATTTCCAAACTGGTTCTGTGGTATTTAAGTAATGTGTTGTTTATTTTTAGTATTAGTGTTTATTTCTTTCTTTTTATTTTGGAAGCTTTTTATCCTTATTAGTCTCGATTACCTAATCCAGCGGAAGGATGGAGATGGATGTGGCTCCGCACTACATTATCCATGTGTCAAGTTGAAACTTGTTCTCTGATTATTAGAGGTAGTGAAGCTTATAGGAGCATGATGATGTTTTAATTTGAATTTTGAAAATTAAAGAAGCCAGGTACTAAATATTGACACAATGAAGAGGGAGAGGCTCAGTTCACTTTGAAATCTCACCCCTCCCCCACTAAGATGCTCAAGACTTTCTACATCTTCTTTAAAGTCCTTAAAATATAAAGGGATTCACTTATACAGTTACTGATAAAGGGGAAGAGAAAAATAGAAAAGAGTATGGAAAGAGTCTAATAAAAACTGGGTACAGGGCTAGGACTTAATTCCATTTCACAATAACGAGAAGAAAGCATAATGGAGATCGAGGAACGGGGCCATTTACATAATCACTTCCTAGCAACAGCTGTAATGAACAAATACGGGCAGACGAGTCAATTCTGTGCGATTCCAACTCACACTGGAGCTTAGAGTAAAGAGAAAAAGGAAAGCAGCAATTAAATATCTGACATTCCTTGAACATGGGTTATGTCCTATGTAGTTTCAGACCAGATCACTTGATCTTTGTTACTGTGGCTTAAAACTGATTTGGCAAAAGAGATGCAGTCTGGTGAGACAAACATCACCACCACCCAGGGATAGGCAGGGGTGAATGGTGCTTATCTTTTCTGGGAAGAGGTGGGCAAGGGCTGATGCCCGTGAATTTTCTGGCTGGGCTCGAACATCATCAACATCAAAATCATGCTCAGCCTCCTTATCGCCACTGCTGCTGTCGTCTGTGGAGTGCTTCCTTAATCGACGTCATATTTCCTGCAACCTGCACAACATTCCTGTAAAAGTAGATGTGATCATCTCAATGTGGCAGATGAGGAATCTGAGGCTCAAAGCAGGAAAACTGCCCCAAATCATCAAAGCAATAAAAGTTCATTTTCATTGAGCATGTATCAGGCACCATGTAAATGTTTTCATGGGTTGTGTGATGTTACCACACTCACCATAGAGGAGGAAACAGAGCAGGGAGTCCAGATAATCTGTCTGGGGTTATATAGCTGCTAAGAGGGAGAGCCAGAACTTGAATTTAGGCAGTTGTGTCTGAAGGTGTGAGAATTAGGATTGGAGCCTGTATGTACTGGATGCACATTGCATGCTGATACCACTGCAACTCCCCGTGTCCATGGCCATCTGCAGGGCAGAGGCCACTGTGCTGGCCGATGGTCATGTGACTTGTGTTTCTTTATAGCCCACAGCATGGGTGTAACAAAATTATTAGTATTAAATAGTCACATTATATTTCTGGCAATTGACTAAGGCCAATCTGAGGCAAAATCATTGAGTATGTATGACAGTGCGTGTGTGTGTGTGTGTGTGTGCAGCTTCCTCATCCTGTGGTACTCCAGAACTTTCTTTCCATATTCATTTAATTTACTTAGCCTTTACCTCATTCACATAACTGACTGGAATCTGAGAAAATACTTCATACCGTACTTTTAACACCAAAGAGTGGATCAAAAGCGTCTCATCCCAGAATGGCACATTAACCTTTTTTTTAGGTGCAGGTGTTTTCAGTGCTTTAAACAGAATTAGCGACAACACGTGGAATTTCAGGTTTCTCGACAGGGAGCTGGAGGAGATATCTTTAGGTGTACTGTGTATGTACAGTGGGAGTGAGGGGCGGCTCAGAAAGGATTTTTTGGGGGCGGGGAGAGAGAGAGAGAGAGATACTTCTGTCTCTCTAAAAACTGTCAAACAGACCCACGTTGCTTATTCCACCTATATTATAATCCCCAGGCCTAGTCTTTTTTCCCTCTTGGCAAACAGGAAGATTCAAGGAGGGGCACGGATCTGGGGGAGATGTAGCCCAAGGAAAGTGGGTCAGTAGGCTGAGAGACAGGGGACAAATCTCTGTTCAATTTCCTAGATTGTGCCCTTTGTCTGTTGCCTACAGACAGAGTGCCTGTGTGTTCCAATTTTGCAGAATTACCTTCCCTGGTTGGTACCGGCTCCCCCAACCCCAGAGTCTGCAGAAATCCTTCCTGATCAACATCCTGTCCCCTTTTCTCTCTCTCTCTCTCACGCTGTTCATCCTTTCTTGGAGACCTGTTGTGATTTGGGGCACCTGAGGAATTAACCAGTCCTCTCTTGTCTGTGCTTAACCACAGGTGGAAGTCTCGACCCCCTTTTAAGCCGGCTCCTCCCCCGGATGCCTTTGAGTGCCGTCTCTTAAAGTGGAGAGCTTGGCTGCGGGGCCCTGTTTATGGCCCCCTGCCCGCCCGGAGGTGGGGGGACCGGGGCGCCCTGCGCCTCGCCCGCCTGGCTCCTGCGCCCTGCAGGGCCTAAGCGCGCCGGCGTGAACTTCCTCTACGGACGGGCGGCCGGTGTGCGCCAACAAGGGGAAAACTGGGCCAGCCGCGGTGGGGGGGACCTGCGACCTGGGATGCTGGGCGGGGGCAGGGGGGCACCTGCTGGCGGCCTTCGCCTGGCCTCCCAGGACACTTGGCTGCGTTCCACTTTGTGTTGGGACGTTGCCGCCTTCTCCAGTCTGAAGGTCGTTGCAGCGACAAATCTTTTGTAAAAAATTTTTTCCCGCCCCTAGATTTTCTTTCTCTGCCCCTCACTAATCCCAGGATTTGAACAATTCTCCTTTGACTTCCAAGCTTGACATGATAGGAGAGAGATACTGACATGGCTGTTGTTTTGCCAGCTTTTGCTGCCTGTGCAGCAGAAAGTGTTTCCATTTGAGACGTTAAGAGATTGTGCCCCAGCAAATGTCTTAATTTTTTTCTAGTTAGAAAAAAAAAAAACAAAACCCTGTAACCTACCTTTGCAGTAAGAATTCCCCCCACCCTGCTTTTAGAGAAAATACTTGACAGCGAATAACATCCTATATTAATAGACCAATAATTGCTACATTTCAAACCATGTAGGTTTCCTTCTGAAACCTCAATCACATTTGGATACTGTGGTAGGGGTTTAAATGCAGCAACTAATGTGCGCTTCCAGCGAGCATTTCTCCACCTCTCAGCTTTTTATCGAACCTTTAAGTGGAACCCGTGCTCTTCGAGATTGAGTCCATAGTTCAGCTTGGTTCTTTAGTGAGGATTCTAAGTTCCCAAATTGCACCAAGAGATGCATTTGTTGGCTTGGGTTTCTGATGAAAGCATGAAATCTCACCGACTTGCTGAGCGCTGTGGTTTTGAATCAGGGCTTCGGAGGCGAAGCTGTGAAACCTCCCAAACCAAAGTTCTTAACAGAAATCGCCAGCTGCGATTTGCATATTGGCTTTGCCACAAAGTTTTGGTTCGATCCTGTGTCAGGGGCTGTGATGTCGTATGAATAAGAATATTTTCTGATATTTAACCTAAAGCCCTCTTGCTGTTTCCAAAATCTGTTGCCTCAGACAACCGAGGCACTTGTGCCATTGTTTGGACAGGATTACTTCATGTTCTTAAAGGCGGGCTGTTCCTCAGACTAAATAAATCCGGTGTCACCCTCTATTAAGTTTTAAAAATATGTCTTTGCTGACAGAAACATGAAAAGAAAATGCAAAAAGCTTGGGCTTTCCTTTTATATTCCATTCTCACTTTATAGCTCTTTCGAAAGTGTCAGCACACATTTCAGTATTCAGTCGGTGAGGTTAGAGTTTTACTAGTGATGGCCTT
Organism: Lepilemur ruficaudatus; assembly: GCA_963574885.1. Taxonomy (NCBI): domain Eukaryota; kingdom Metazoa; phylum Chordata; class Mammalia; order Primates; family Lepilemuridae; genus Lepilemur; species Lepilemur ruficaudatus. Next base: position 13,951 of record CAUYRT010048588.1, read on the forward strand.
GGTTAGCACCATAACCTTGAATTTACCATTTACTGTGGGTTTGACTGACCTGGTCATGGCCAGACCAAAGGAAGCTGTGTAGACTATTCACATCTGTTACCATCCTTCCCCTCCCTCACTACCCCTTCTATAGAGGGCAAAGCATTCTCTTTAACAGCAAATGGTGGAAAACATGTTTGTTGCTTTTTCTTTGAATGATAAAAGAGAAATAAGTCAGTTGGCCACAGGTGCAGGTTCCATCATGCATGGAGGAGCCACTAGCTGCCGTGGGTATGCGGCCTGTGTATCTAGGGCAAGTTGAAATTATAACCACTACCAGCCCTGAGCAACTGGAATGTCTGGCACATGTTTGAATTACCACCCAGGGTTTCACAGGTGACATCTTCACTCCAGAGGCCCTTCTTCTAGTTACATAGCAAAAGAAAAAGAAAGAAAAAAGAAAAGGAAGAAGATAGAGCAGACGCATTGACCGTTGCCCAGGGCTGCATACCTGAAGGACTGGCCCTTACAGACTTTGTGGAAACAAAAACATTGCCTCTTCCTCCACGACTGACAGGTAAAGAACTCTCAAGTGATGGTGAGCTCAAAAGGAAGCTGGCATCTTTGACATTTTTAAGTAAGGGTTTTGTACCAACTGTGCCACATGTAGCACAGACAGCTGACGGCCCCTTTAGAAGCTTTAATGTGGTACAAGAGAGCTTTATTTTAATGACTTACAGTGCAGAAATCTCTTTAACGGCTAGTTGGAATATATGTAAACATCAGACATCCCACAAGTTTTTGATCTTGAACACAGCCGTAACTGAGGATCCCACATAGAATGTGTAGGTGAGGGGTCATTCTTATTGAAATATGTTCTAAAATTTCTGAGGCAGAGGCTTCATCTACTTATCATTAAAGATGTTAGTCATGAAGAAAGTACTTGTCTTGGAGACTTTGATAGCTATTACAAATCTTGCAAGCACTGTTTTCTTAGGCAGCTTTGTATCAAATCAGATTTCATTTGGAATAATAATTCTCCATCCTGGCCTTATGATATCTCAGGGTGCCTCTAATTCTTTCATTTGGTACTGAAAACTGTGTAGTTTACAAAACCTTTCGCAAATTTCTTCTAAGACAACACATTATTTTAAAAAATTGCATTACCCTTGGCTCAAAACTTTTGATGGCTCACCATTGCGCTCTGCATCTTGCTATGGAAAGGAATCATAGAGGCCCAGTGTCCTGCTGGATACAGACATTATCTCCCCAATCATCTTGTTCTGTTCCCGGCTTATCACCTGTAGCCACAGGGACTTCACTACCTCAGGAAGTAGTCAGTTTCATCATTGGACAGTTAGGGGTATTAATATGTTTGCTTCTGTATTGAGGTAGAATCCAATTCCTTGAAGCTTGGACCCAATTTTGCTCACAGGGACAATAACAAACATCTTCTTCCTTTTGGATCTGATAATTTCTCCTGTGGTAGAAGACATTACCCTGACTCGTTCTTCACCAATTCAGGCTCAGAGGCCTTCTCTGCTCCATGTGGCATGGCCTCCACTCAGTGTCAGCCTCCGGGTATGCTGTGGTTTAGGTCACTGTTCCCCTCAGGTGCAGAGTCAGATCGAGGCCAGACTTGTCTGGGCTTTCCAGAACTACTCTGTGGGCCTGTCCACTGTATCCATCCATATTTGTGTCCAGGACTTCGCAATACAGATTTCCCTGATTCATGCTGGTCATTTCTTCACTCTTTTGTAAATACAGCACAATAATTCTCCCTTTGGTCTGTCTGAAAGCTCAAAGAGAAGTATGAACTATGATAATATCTTGTGATAATACCATGATTTCAGGAACCTACCGTATGCATGGTGCTGATGCCGGGTGATGCATCAGAGCCTGTGCCATCATGGAAATAACAGTAAGCTGCTCAGCTGGATGATATAACAGCAAACGAAGAAATTAGTGATTGCAGATTTTGGTAAGAGTCATGAAGCTGGAAGCCATAGGTTGCTGTACCAGAGAATTACAATGGTGTGTAGGTCTGTATGTGGGAACCCCGATTTAGATGGGCCTGTCAGGAAAGGCCTCCTTCGGGAGATGGTATTAAAGTGATACCTGAAGGATGATAAGAAACTGGCTCTTTGCAGAGTAGAGGAGGAAGTGGAAGAGACAGAGGAAGAGGACAAAATGTGCAAAGATGTGAGGTGAGAAAGAGCTTAGTCTCTCAAGAGGCCTAAAGACGCTGGAAGGGGCTGGAGAGGAGCGGGTGTTACAGGAAGAGGTCACATCGTGATGGGCTTTGCAGCCATTTAAAAATTTGAGCTTTTCCCTAAAAGCAAAAGGAGGTTCTGTTCTGAAGGCATTTAAGCAGAAGTGTGTGTGTGTGTGTGCATGTGCATGTGTGTGTGTGTGTGTGTGTGTGAGAGAGAGAGAGCAAGAGAGCAAGAGAGAACATGAAGAGGTTTCAGTCTCAGAAGAGTCTCCCTGGAGCCGTGTAGAAAACATTCTGTGCATCCAGCTGTGTGCGGGCCGCCGTGGCCGGAGAGGAGGTGGGGTGAGCGCAGCTGCCTGGTCAGGGCTCATTCTTCTCCCTCAGGGACATGTGGGGGAAGTGGGACCCCTGCAGTAGAGTGCGTGGCGTACCCACCTGGAGGACAGGGCTTGTTGGGAAGACGCTCAGGGGGAGAATGAAGCCAGCACCTCAGATCCAGGGCCACTGAGCCATTTCTCCCAATGTCTTGCTCCCTCCTCTGGGGACCTGGAAAGTCACCTACACTAGGGTGCCAGTGACTCCCAGGAGAGGAGCAGTTATATTTTGAGAAGGAGCCTGAAAAGATGACAGGCATGTCCCTGAGTCTTCCTGAGTTAGTGGTGGGAAACAGGAGAGGGGAGAGGCGAGATGAATGAAGGTCGCATTGGTGGCAGTTGTCCCCATAATCCCTGCTGTTCTCAGTTTGGCTTAGTGGCTAGTGGCATTCTTAAAATTGAGGATCCAGGGTTAGGTGAGGAGGCGGAGTGGGTCTGTTTCCCAGCTTGGGTGGGGTAGGCCTTCTCTACCCCCTTCTTCCATGTCCTTCCCATTGTTCTCAGCCTTCCTTCGTTTTCCCAAACCGTAGTCCAGACTACAACTGGTGAAGTGAAGAATTAAATGTTCAGCCTTAAACACTCACCTAAGCTTTGACTTCTGCAGTTAGGGCCTCATCCCATCAGCAGACATCACAAGAGGGAAGAAATCTGTTTTTCAGTTACAAACTCTCAAGTTGGGGGGCACCAACTCGCTCTGAAGAGTGACGGATGCAGAGTGGGGGAGGGCGGCCGAGGGGCAACTTCCAGGTGGAGAACTGGAAATCCCTTGGGGAATTTCATCCATTGCTGCCGTGTGGATTCAAGAATGAAACTTCTTCCTCTTCTCTCTAAGAAATCACAACTAGAATACGAGTTTCTCCCTGATAATACAGCAATGAATTTGGGGGAGGGGCTAGAATTAATCAATGTACTTTCTCCTACTCTGTGGGGAATGCAGGGGTGTGTCCATGAAGCACGTGAAATCAGTTCCCAAAAATATAAAAGAAAGGGCAGTGTGCCGGCCACACGTGTGTATGTTGGTTTTGTCCTGATTTTCCATTGCCTGCAGTTTTTGGTTACTCGTGAGGCCTGAGAACATCAACATTCTAGATTATCATTGATTCATGAAAGAGGAAAATCTGGCACTGCCAGGACCTTGGCACAGCACTCTGTAATTATGTTATATTTCATAATTGTTTGGCGCTGGATTATTTGTCCAATTCCATCACACATGATTATTTCCTTCTCTTGCCTTATAAATTGGATAAAGCTCTTATCAGTGTTCGCCCAGCCATAGGAAATGGCCCGAGTTTTCCAGGCCCTCACACTGTGCTTAGAGAGAATTTGAACGTATCTAAAAATATCAGGCCTGGCGCTATTTGTTTAACTCTGTTGTTGCAGAGCCCTCTTTTTGACTAAACCCACGCCCGCTGCAGAAAGCAAAGATTACAATGAATGAAAATCCATAAAACAGGAGCACCACTAACTGGCCAATTTTAGGGAGAGGAAACCTCAGTGTATGCTGCCTAGGGGTCCGCAAAGTCTTTGGCATAAAAGGGTAGCTCGCAAGTCCTCGGTGGCCAGGAGACCAGCCTTCCTAGCCTTCTTGCAGGGCCTGCTGAGAAGCCTGTGCTTGGGCCTGCTTGCTCAAGGAGGAGGTGCACTGCACGCAGGCAAGGCTGTGGACCACAGGAGACATGGGGACCATGCAGAGCTGACGTCTATCTTCATTTAGCCACCCATCCCCTGTGTGTGTAGGCGCTGTGCAGTGTACCAAGTGCTTCAACATAAATTTTCCTTCCACCCAGCCTTACAAAGGATGCTGAGCTGGTGTTACCCCTGCCGACAGGGGAGTGATTACGGCTCAGAGAGAATTCATATCACAAATGCAAGTAAGAGACTTCACTGTGACTTGAACCTTTGCCTTCTGCCTCTGTGGCTAGTGTTCTTTCCACAGCATTTTGCTGACTTAATGTAATCCCTGGGGCAAATGCTTTCTAGCTGTGAAATAGAAGCCTTGAGTCAGAGAAACACTGAGATGCTTGGGTTTGAACTTCCTTGGATGTCAATGGAGATTTCATCAGAGGGGGAAGAGGAGGAGAGGTTAGGTCTCTGCCCAAGGGACTTGCTCATGCTATTTTGTGGAAGTTGTGTAGACCAGGGGACATGCGCTGATGCAGCCTCAAGGGCTAGAAATGCACTGGAAGCTGAGACCCACGCCTGGGCTCGAGCTTGCATTCTTCATACTGCACTAAGTTGGTTTAGGGTATCCCCACCCATAGCAGTTCTGGGTACTATGAAGTTACCCAGAATGTAAAAATATCTTCCAAGTTGTGTTTGTTAGTGAGCAAGGAAGCACATTCTTTGAACTGAGGAAACCACTGTCACTTCCTGTGTTAGAGGAATTGGATATAATTTCAAACAAGACACTAATTATTTTAATTTGTGTTTTTAGCTGTAATGTTCTTTACAATCATAATGTATCTCTAAATTTTACCTAGTCTAATAGTCTAGTTAAATATGGTAACATTAAGAAAAAGGAAAATTTCTAAAAATGGTTCCCAGGTAGGATTTATTTAAAATCTACTTGTGTATTAATATATACAAATAACAAATATAAACAGTGTTAAAAAGCAAGAAATACAAACATTTAAAATTCTATTATTATTCAACTAAGAAAAAGCTGTTCTGTTTTTCTTTTTAAAGAATAACATTCCTAAATGAACAGTCACTAAAATCACTGGCAGTATAGCATAATGTATTTCACAATTTTACAAGTGCCTTTTAATTTTCATGTGTTCCTTCCCTTCTGCTTTCTACCTTTGCATCCTGTTTCATGGTAAAAGCTTTATGTTCTCTTTCAAATTGGGCCAGCTTCTGTATTTTTGTCCTTGATCCTTCAGTGAGAAGGATGCTTTCACAGCGATGGCTGGGGGCCATCTGCACGGGCCTCCAGTGTCCCTTCTCTCGTCTCCATCTTAACAAAATGTGGAAATATTCCTGTGCCATCCATCCTTTCTGATAGGAAGAGGCAGCTAGAAAACAAAATCCCTGAGGACATCACAATTCTTCCTTCAAGTTTAAGAGGAACGAGAGAGAACCAACCCCATCTTGCTTCTGGAGAAGGTTGGCTTCAGAATCACTGTCACTGCCCATGGTTATGGATGCTGAGAACGAGTTGAGCACTCTCAGCTCCTTCGGGAGCCCTGATGTCTGTCCTAGCCCCGTGGGCACTTGGACGGCCCACGCTGGTCAGTCCTCCCTTGGGGGCGATGCCTGGGTCCCCAGCACTGGTTCTTAGGCAGGTTGCAGGGCTTCCCTGTGCCCGTCCACTCCCAACCAGACTTGGGGTCTGAGGGCCCTCGTGAGGGTTTGGCTGGATCTACCGAGCAGCGCTGGGGAGCGTGCCAGTGCCCCTCTGCCCTTCACGACATTCGTCTCCTTGGGATTAGAAACGACAACCAAAAAGGAATTCAGAGCCACGTCAGGGCTTCTAGCAGAGAGGGATGCGTCTGTTCTTCCTAACAGCAGACAGAAAGAGTTTTAAATTTGGATGAAAACAACTGTGTCTAGTTCCCAGTTAAGACGCTGACACTTGAAGATTTATATAGACCAGTGTTCCTTAATTGGGATGTACATGAGTATCACATGGAAATGTTTTTCGGAACATTCTGACGTAGGCCCTCTCTACACCCAGTGAGTCAGAAGCTCCGTGGGGGCCTTGTCTTTGGAAAAAATTGCCGGGGGATGCGGACAGACATCTCTGTGAGGAGCCACTGGTTTAGGAAAGTGATCCAGGCTGTTTGGAGGCCATCTGACAATCAGACTGTGGTGTCTTTCCCTCCAGGCCTTTTGTCTCTCAGAGTGTGTGTTTTGTAGGGCACCAAGGCAGTGCTCAGAAGGCTTGTCATGGTGAGGGCAGGTGAGCTGTTTAGTGCTCAGGAAAACGAGCTTGCGTTCAGGTTCTGTCATTCTGCACTGGGCAGATGAGCATGGCTGGGTGTCCTCCTGGGGCGATGGCAGTGCTGAGTGCCCGGGGCTGTTGATAAGCTGATCTCAATCCTGGCTCTGGTGTTAATTACCCAAGGGGCCATGGGTGCTCACTTGAGATTTGTCTGGGTTTTGGTCTTCTTACTAGTAAGAAGATTAGGGTGGATACTGTATAAGGTCCTCTGAAGTTCTAGGCTACTTTCAGTTCAACTTAAAATTTTTTTGTTTTTAAGTATTACACAAGCTACCTAAAACTATGAACACTGAGGTAAGCAAAAAAGAAAAAAAAAATCCTTCTTTATTTCTCATGACCTGCCTCCTTGAGACAATCTTAAATGTAAATTCTTCTAGTTGTTGTGCAAAGATAAACACATGGATGTGGGTGTGTGTGCACATAAACATAAAAATACATGCATTTTTATATAATATGTATTTTATAAAAAGGGGATTATATTGTATACTGTCTGGTGATCTGTCTCTTTGGTTAACATCACAGGAACACAGGAATACCTTTCCATGCCACTAAATGTAAACTTGACACCTTTAGCATGGGGGCAGATGGCTTTGTGGCCTGGGGGACGCCTCTGGTTCTGCCCTTTCCCACTGTGTAACCTTGAGCAAGTTGCCTCATCTCTATAAATCACAATTTCCTCCCGTGGAAAATGGCTGTAATAGTAATACCCACTTCATAAAGTGTCCTAGGGATTAAAGCAGACAGTGCATGTTAAGTACTTAGTGCAGTGTCTGGCCCGTGTAAGGGTCCAATAAATGTTCACTAAAAATGCTGCATATCATTTCATTTTACTAATGTGCATAATTTAACCAACCCTCCATTATTGCTTATTTAGATTTGCTATTATACATGATGCTGCACTGATCATTTACAGATAAATATTTGTACATATTTGTGTATATTCTTAGGATATATTCCTAAAAGCAGAATTGCCGAGCTAAAGGGCAGGCACATCTCCAAGATGTCAATATACTTATAGGCAGGGTGTAGCACTCTATGAGAGTGACCTTTCCCTATATCTAGGGGTTATATGTTTTAATTTTCCTTTGATTTTGTTTTATTTTTTGAATTTAAAGAGATGGGAGAATGGATTGTTTTATTTAACATTTATATAAACATTTTTCTATTGGACTGTTTATTGTTGATTTGGAAGAATATTCATACATTTTAGAGTTGCAACCTTTTCCTTTCATTTATTCATGAGAGCCAGTTTCACACTCAAATCCTGGGGCTAAGAGCTGGTGGTGAATGAGACGGTCCCTGTCCTTGCCCTTGTGGGTATAAGGTGCAGGCAGGAAAATGGATATGAAATAAATGATGAAAACCTGCAACAAGGGGGTTGCAGAGTAGACTATCTGAGTGGGTTGATCCTGGAAGGCTTCCCTGAGACAGTGATGAGTGAGGAGATGTTGGAGGAAGAGGATTTAGTCAGGTATAGACCAGGTAGACAGGAGCTCCAGGAATGTAGGTTGAAAATATTTCTTTCTGGTTTGTTCTTTGCTTTTTTTTTTTTTTTAAAAAAAAAACCTTAGCTCATGGTTTATGTTGACATCTCAAGGTTTTAAAATTAGTAAAATCTATTAGTATTTACTTTCCTATGTATTTTCTACCTTTGGTCTTTTACGTGGAAAGTCTGCCCCAAAGTTTTTATTTTTAATTTTTTCTTTATTTTAGAGCTTTTATTGATTGTAAATTGACAGTTTACAATTATATAAATTTATAAGGTACAAAGTGATGTTATAATTTGTGCATACAATATGGAATAATTAAATGAACATAATTAACATATCCATCATCTCAAATACTCAACTTTTTTTGTGGTGAGAACATTTGAAATTTACTTTTAGCAATTTTAAATTGTACAACACACTATTATTAACTATATCCACCACATTATACAATAGATTTTTAAAAAATGATGCTCCTCGTGTCTAACTGACGCTCTGTACACTTTGAGTGTCACCTTCTCTTTCCCCCGAGCCTCTTTGGCCACTGCTCTGCTCTCTGCTTCTGTGAGTCCAATTGTTTTAGATTCCACCTGTAAGGGAGAACATGTGATATTTGTCTTTCTGTGCCTGATTTATTCCAGTTAGCATCATGATCTCCAGTTCTATCCATGTTGTCACAAATGACAGAATGTCACTCGTTTTTAAGATTGAATAGTATTCCATCGTGTATATAGTCCACATTTTCTTCATTCATCTGTTGAGGGACACTTAGGTTGATGCTGTAACTTGGCTGTTATGAATAGCGCTGCAGTGAGCGTGGGGGGACAGGCGTCTCTTCCACAAACTGATTTTGAAAGGTTTGGGTGAAATACCCGCAAGTGGAATTGCTGGATCACATGGTAATTCTATTATCAGTTTTCTGAGGAAACTCCCTGCTCTTTTCCGTAATGGCCATACTAATCTGTGACATTACCAGAACCCCTCCTCCCAGGTGAGACAGATATGCATTTGAAATAAACACCCAAGACTGTGCTTCTGTCAGCATCCTGGGGAGCTGGGCTCATCAACGGTGAGACCAACCTCCATGGAGATCTTTTAACCTGTGCTCAGCGAGGCATGTAGTCTTGGGCTTCAGGTGATAGAAGCTGGATAGGAGGGAAAAAAAGTCTTGATTCACGAGTGAATTGCAAAGAGGAAAAGTTTGTTCTCAATCCTCTCTCTTCTCAGCTGTTCTATTTGTAGCATTTCACACACTTAGCACATTAATATGGCCCCAGGTTGCTCCACGGATATGAGAAAGTGTTTTATCAAACTAATTCATGCTAAGATGTAAATGACTCAATAAGCTATCTGTCCCTAGTCTATTTACATTTTAGCAGAGCATCATACAAAGAGAATAATACTTACACAGCGTATATAAATATTTCAGACATGCAGGTCAAACTGAACATGGAAGGTAAATTTTTGGTCAAATGAATTCTTACCTGCCATCTTAGACCAACTTATAAAAGTAGCAGTTCCAGAAAGATGCTGAGGGTTGAGAAGTATAGAGTATACTGGTTAAGAAAATGAATGCTGGCCGGGCATGGTGGCTCCTGCTTGTAATCCTAGCACTCTGGGAGGCCAAGGTGGGAGGATCGCTTGAGGCCAGGAGTTGGAGGCCAGCCTGAGCAAGAGTGAGACCCCATCTCTACCAAAAATAGAAAAATTAACCAGGCATTGTGGTGTGTGCCTGTAGTCCTGCAATAGGATCGCTTGAGCCCCGTAGTTTGAAGTTGTTGTGACCCTGTGGCACTCTAGCCCAGGCCACAGAGTGAGGCTCTGTCGCCAAAAAGAAAAAGAAAAAGAAAGTGAACACTAGAGGCAGAATACCAGGGTCAAATTCTAGTTCTGCCATTTGCTAGCTGCGTGACTGTAGGCAAGTTCATTAAGCTCCGTGTGCTTCAGCTTCCCCCTCTGTAAAATGGTAATGATAGTACCCACCTCACAGTAATGGTGAGGGATTGGATGATTTATTAAATGTATGGTGCTCAGAACACTGTCGGGCATGTGACAAGTGCTTGATAGTAATTGTTACTTCGACCAAGGAACTTTTTATGAGAAAAACTTAGAAAGCTGATCTCCTCTCTTTACCCATGTCCTGAGGATTTTGATACTTTATTTTTTGGGCTTTCTATTGTCTCCCTAACTCTCAGTCACCCTTTGGACTCATCTATTCCTTAAGTTTTCTTGTGTGTGATGATCTATATGATCTCATCCGTAATTGTCTTCTTATATCTCTCACTCCTTTCTCCCTGGGCCACTTTGCTTCCCTGGCTTCATCTGTCACCTTCTTGAGCTGTTTTCCCAAATTCATGTTGTCAGTTGAACCTATCAGTATATGACATTTGGATACTTTGTCAATTAAGATTTTTGTGTGTGTTTGCTGCAGTGATAACAAAAAACCTCACAGATTAAACTGTCTTAAATGATAAGGAGTCTATAGCTGAAGGATCCAGAATAAGTAGCTTCAGGTACGGTTTGACCCAGGGGCTCCCATGATGCAATCAGGGCCCTGCATTTCCTCATCTGTTTGCTCTGCCTTTGTGGGATTGGACTGACAGACCGGAGCTCAGCTAGAATCTACAAAGGACTCCTATTTCTTCTTTTCCTGTGCCTCCATGGGAAGAGAAAGCCTCTGCCAGTAGCTTTAGGGGTGAATAAATTCTACCACACTGCATAGTTTTAATATCTGGCCATTGTTTTTAAAAAAGATGTGTGAATGGATGATGATGGATGAAAGCAGCAGTTACAGATGTACTGCTTTTCTTTAAATTCATCAAAACACAACCAAAACAGTATAGTTGGGACAGCCAGCTCTCTGTGTTCATGAATTCTGCATCCATAGATTCAACCAACCATGGATCAAAATTATTTGGGAAAAAAGATTTCACAAAGTCCCGAAAAGCAAAACTTGAATTTGCCATGAGCTGAATACTACATTTGAATCCACGTGAATGAAGTGATGTGCACGGCATTGTATTAGGTATCATAATTAATCTAGAAATGAGAAAAAGGATATGGAAGATTGCATGGGTTATATGCAAATACTACACCGTTTTATGTAAGGGACTCAAGCATGAGATGAATTTGGTATCTGGGAGGGCCTTGGAACCAGCCCCTGTAGATACTGAGGGACTGCGGTACCTGATTCTTCTGTTCTGGCTTTAGTATTCTGTTGCGACAGTCACCATTTGCCCACTTTCTGGGCTTGAAAGCTCAGCATTCAAATTTGCTCTTTTCTTTCCCTGTAACCCCAAAGCATTCCAGTTAATAAATCCTAGACACATTTCTACTTTGATGTCTGTCTACACCCTACTCATTGGTGCAGTTCAGTACCAGTTCTAGCTGGTCTGTGTCACTTTCTGTGGCCACAGGGTCCACTGTAAATGCACCTGCCTATCTTCCTATAAAAAGTACATCTACATCACTCATGTATTTCTTATTATATTCTGTTTTATGTTGTTACTTACGTCCACCTTACTTCCTCTCCTGCTTTTACTACCCAAGTGGATTTGGGTTATCTTGGAAGCGTGTCTGATATTTCCCTCAGTCTCCCCATACCACCCAGCACGAGCTCTCTATGGTCTGGAGACTCAACCAAAGCTGTGTTGCCTGAAGGATCCCCAGACTCCCTAGAAACATGCTGTGGTAGGATCACCTAACAGTGTGCTGGCAGAATCACCTAACAGTGTGCCCTGCAGAACTGCAGGTCCATGGGACATGAATAGATGTGAAAAGAGAAGACTTCTGGGGTTAGATAAGTTCAAGGAATGCTACATCTGATATGGCAGTATCTTTGAGAGTCTGGAGTTGATTGTGTGCTCCTAATGAATTTGACCACACAATTTCTCTTTTACGGAGTTTTGTAAGATGAGGGTCTCCTGTCATTCTGCGACGGTTGCTAGCTGCACGGGACCTGGCAGAGGCCTGCTGGGGACAGATTGCCTTGCACTGTGGACTCCGCCCCTACACACATCCATAGACCCACAGGGAGCTCTGCTCTGCTGCATCTCATAGCCATGTTCATATACTAACGAGCTGTGGCATAGGATGGCATTCTAATTTTTAACCTCACAAAGCTTTTGGGAGACTTTGACATTCTACAACAACACAGTCTTAGTTTTGATGTCCCTGAGTCTGAGATGGTATTTAATTTGTATGATAGAAAGTAGACAGTTAATAATTTGCCAGTTGGCTGAAATTAGGAGGAAGATTTAGATCTATTATATTTCTCTCTCTAAAAAGATCTGGTTTAAGATGACTGCTTTAAATAGATATTTCTCAAGTCTTATTCTTTTACTAGAAGAATGTGTTGTCCTTCTTTAATCGAATGACACTATGTTATGTTGACATGATGTAGAGGTTTAGTAATCAGGAGATGTCAAGCTCTTTTCATTCCTTGTACACATTTTCTTTTCACAAAGGTTTTTCCTATTTTTTGTTACAGATTTTGCTATTTTGGTAACAGTAACTGTAGATTGCCATATGGCCAATAAGAAAGAGAAAAGAGAAGTTGCTGTGTATTCATCAGCATTTGTAAGTCGACGCGTGAGTGCAGTGCTAACTCAAGAAGGTATGGTGAGTATTTTCTGTAAGCCTTTCATGGAGGGATGGAGAGCCTCTTTCAAAATGAAATAATTATTGCTCTTGGAAGGTGGAGAAAAGAAGAGGCAAATCTCTGACTTTTTCTGGTAAATGCAATACTTGTTTAACATCTCAAGAAAAGTCACAGCTCAGGTCCATCCATGAAGAGAGCTAGTACACGTTTTTATTGTCTTTTCTAGGTATGTGTGTGCATTTGATTTAAAATAGTGCCTCAAATAAGGGTGGTTGTAGTTGAGAGTGGGAACCAGGAAGGGGCTAAAGACCTCTGGGTCTTAAATTTAGCACCTTCCTCTTAAACTGCATCTGGCATGTAGTCGCCATGACCGACCAAACAGGCAACCAAAAACTGGTCCCATCTTAAATCAAATAGCTGAGGGTATGGACACAAGCAAATTAAAGATGAGACCAGTTTTCCTCAAATTTCACATATCACCCTTTTGAGAGTCAAACTCTAGTGTGCTTAAGAGTCAACTTTGATGCTTGTTAGAATCCAGATTCCAAGGACTTCTCTCCCCAAGATTCAGACTCAGTAGATCTGGGCTGGGGACCTGGAATCTGCATTCTTAGCAGGTCCTCAGATGATTCTGATACTGTGTGTGTTCAGACCCACCTTCAAAACCGCTGGCCTAGAAGGCTTTGTTTCTGGGCAGCGCATGGGCCTGGCTGTCTCCTTGCCGGATAAAGCCTGCCAGTAAACCACGCAACCTGGCTGTATTATCAAGATAACACTGCAAACGAAGCCCAGATGAGTCATACATAAACTTATTAAGTTCAAATGTTTTCATAAGCAACTTATCCTTTCCAAAAATCAGGTTATAATAGATTTGGGAAGGAGTCTTTGAGTTTGCTTGTCAAAAACAATACTAAGAGTAGATTTGGGGACATTGCCACCCAAGCAATGGATTCTGTAATTGCAGGAGTATAAATCTTTGTTGACTATCAGGTGACTAATTACACTGGACTTCTCTGTGAGAGTCCTGCTGAGTGTCACGTATTTCTGTCCTCTTATTATCTGGGATGCAGTAAACCAACTGCATGTTAAAAGCCCTTCATTCGCCTTAAAAGTGTCCAAGGAGGTTATTTCTTTCTGTCCCACAGAGCTTAGAGCCTCCCATGAGAAATGGGCCTCAATCTTTGCTAAATTAACTCTTCAGGTGTTATTCCATCAGGATAGGATGGGGAAATCAAATTGCTCATAAATTACAGAGTCAGCACTCCGTGGGACATTTATGTAAATTGTAGCCTTGTACTTAACCTAATCCTAAAATGGTTTAGATTTTATGCAAAACTAGTTTAGTACTGATCACTGCTGTACTTTCAGGCTGCTGATAAAATGATTAGGAACAACACAAAACTTTTCTCAAAGCTCATTGTTATTTCGTTGGTCTTTAATATGTAGACAAAAATTTTTTTATGGGCCGATCTGTTAAACCTTATCATATATCCCAAGCTTTTAGTGTTCCTCAAAGTCCATCTCACAATTTTATTGTCAAAATCTAAGTGGGGAAGAAATGTGTTCTGTCAGATCAAGATCTAATGTAAGTGGTATAAATCAATGCCATTCTTCTATTAAATGTGTATTTAAGGAATGATGCAACAATTAGATCACTTGGATATTTCTCTGTCTGTCACAGGAACTAGGAATACACACATCCACTTCTGTGGTGGTGGCAAAATCTTACTATCCCCTATCAGAATGCCCCTTACTATCCCCTATCGGAATGCCCATCGTGGGCATTCCGATAGGGGATAGTAAGATTTTGCCACCATCACATGTCCTTGATGAACCTATTGCCTGTTTGCCATCAGAAAGGATCAGTATCTACTATATGAAAACTAAAATCATTGTGATTGGCCAAGATTTCTCAGAGATGATCTGGACTTTGTCCTAACTGGGATGTTCTAAATGAACAACTCATTCAGACTTAAATAAGATAATGAATGTGAGAATTCTGGGTAAAATGTTAAAGACTATTTTTGTGGTTCTTGGGGCTACCTCTGGCAGCTCACATCCTGGTGTACTCATCAGAATTTAGAGCTGTTGAAAAATCTGAAATTCTCCTAGGACCGTATTGGGATTTTAAAGTTTTTTGAGGTGCCCAACCAGTAAGATTTAAAAAATCTGCAGACCAAGATATTTTCTTGTCTTCTTTGGCCTAGAAATCTGGGGGTTGTAATCCAAAATCTGTCTGAGTACTTGGGCGGATTTAAAATCCAGGTTTTATAAAAGGCTTTGGCCCTACCTCTGGGCCAGTGGTTCTCAACTGGGGTTGTTCTTCTCTCTACCCACCAGGGAACATGTGGCATTTTTGCTTTTCACAACTGGCGGGGGGGGGGGTACTACCGACACATAGTGGGGACACACAGTGGGCATCTCGTAGGGTGCTGAACTTCCTATATCCTACTACGCACATGACGGGCGTCCTCCCTCGCCCCCAGCCAAGGAATTACCCGGCCTCAAATGTCAATAATGCTGAGGTTGAGAATCCCTGCCCCAGGCCATTCTGCGGCCTCATGGGGTGTGGTTCTAGGCTGCCATTTCATAAAGGTGAGAACCAGGCTTCTCTTGTTTTCTCAGAACGACTTAAGTTCTGCATCTGGCATCAAAGACCCAGAGATTCCTCTTTTTCTTCTATCAGAACTCTAACATGATATTAACTGTCATACCAATTCAAATCATCTGGAGAGATGCCTCTTTAATTGACTCTGTGACTTATTAATACTGAGGCTCTTGTCAGGGATGTCAACTCGAAAAATAAGTAAGAATTTGCCAAAAGGTCAACTGAGTTTTAATATGAAGGGGACAGTCCAAAGAAAGTTTTGCCCATTCGTTCTTCTAGTGTCTCTAAAATCTTTCTCTGCAGGGAGTAACTCTTGAGAAAAACAAACAAACAAACAAAAACACAATGCAAGCTAACATATATGCATTTTATCTTAGTTTTCCAAATATTTCCAAAATGAACTGATGCAATGATAAGCTCCTGAGAAGGGTCAAATTGAAGAAACAACTGCAGAATGCCATAGAAGTTGTGATCATGATACACAGTTCTTCGTGTAGCTGTTTTTTGGCATGGTGTTATTTGAGGAGCATTGATATTAAGAGTATTTCTGTGACTTTAGCAGAACTGTACATATCCTAAAACCTAATGGCGTTAGGTTCCTGAGAGATACAACACAAGGAAGCAATCGAGCCTAAATCCAAGACTGCTTCCTTTTCTACGGAGTCTCTCTGGGTGACTCAGAAACCTCAGTTGCTTTCAGAGCCTCGACCACAGCCAGCTTGAAGCTCCTGCTCCCTACCTCCCCAGCTCTCAGAATCCAGGCCCATTGCTCCTCCAAGGGGAAGGCACCCCGAGTCCAGCATTTCACCTTTCAGAGGGAGGAAGGTGCAACTCTTTTCTGGAGATTCTGCAGAATGGGAAAGTAAACGTCAGGCTCTGGCAACCTGTGTAAGAGGCCTTGGTGCAGAGTCGGGCTGAAGAAGAGATGAAAGGTGTAGGGAGGGACCAACATTAAAGGTGAAGATTTTACTTATCTATCACTTTTTGTATAAACAGCCAGCAGTGTAGTCTTCTTGGAATATAATACCTGGAAAATTAATCTCTTTTTAATGAACTTGGATACTTCCTTTTACTAGCAATCCTGTTGGAGTGCTCAGTTGCAGTGACTAATGAAACCTAAATGCCTGCGTCTTAATTGGTTTTGATCTGTCTGTTACCTTGAATTTTTCCGTATCACTTAGTAATGTAAGACTGCATCCCTCCTTGAGGATGTGGGCGGGGCAGAAATGACAAATAAATAACAAGTGAAAAAAGAGATGAGGAGTTTTAAGGTTATTGACTGTTTACTACCATAGAGCCCCTCCCACTGTGGTGTGAGTGAGTAAACGACTCCTCCTGGGGGTACTTTGTGTAGTTCGCCGTTGGTTCCCGTAGATGTGAGCGGTTTTCCCAGCATCACTTTATAATGGAGGCTGCTTCGCTCCTCGTGGACTTGACATCCTCCACCCTTCCTCGCAGTGCCTCTTCTCTCTTCTCCAATTCTGCTTTTGCCCTTGCCTAAGGTTTGGTCGTAAATGTTCCTTAAAATAGGTTAATTCCTTCGCAAAGAAATCTGCCTATTGGTTGTCCCTTTGCTATTACAAACCAGAGGAAGGAGGGGAGAAATCTTGTGCTTTCAGTTTTATGGCTTCTGAAATGATTGATTTTAAAGGTACCAGTGTTGACAAGGTCCTCCCCTACCTGCCTGTCCTTAGTGTCTTCTGCTGCTCTGAGTCCTGTCTTTCCATTAGTGCTGGTTCTACTCTGCCACAAGGAACCTCAGGGATTAACCACTCTACCCCATTGGCCAACAAAACCAAGGCCCCCAAAACATGAGGACTGTGTAAATTCTCCTTTTAGTCTTGTGCTTTTCCTATGACATTCCATGGTCCCAATCTCAAAAGCATTTGAAGCTGGGCTCTGGGCATTACTACTTAACAAAATGAAGTCATACTAATTTGGAAGTCCTAGAGTTAGAATTTATGATCATCCACCTTAAGTTTACTAAAATGTAATCTTGTGCCAGATATACAGAAAGAATTTTCTAGGGCAGCATTTCCTAAAATGTGCTCTTCTGAACACTGATCCATCCACTGAAACTGCCAGAAAAGACAGTTTTACAATCAAATAAATAATGTTTGGAAAACACTCCATATTGTGTCTAACTCTTAGAGATTCAAAATATACATTGTAAGTACATTATAGTCTCAGAGAAGTCTTGCAGCGAATTCATTTCTCTATGTTTAACTCAGAATTTCCTAAATGGGCTTAACCATAACTTCTCCCACTCCCTTCTTATCTGCCATATATACATGTATGTTTGTGTGTGTGTATATATATATATATATGTGTATATATATATATATATATATAAACTAATAACATCTCTGGGAATTACAGTTCCCTAGAACATAGTAGCATTCATTAAATCTGGATAATAATTATTGGCTTAATACATATAAAATTTCTGATATTGGACCATTTTACCTACTGGAATGGTCCTGTAATATGATTTCACATATTTTCTCTTTGCTGCTTTTTGGCGGTCACTATCCTGATGCTCTCTGTCTGCGATGTGGCTCTTCAGTTTCTAGGCAGCTCGTGAGGTGGTTGTGGTGCAGGCAGGAAGAGGGTTGCTGTGCTGACTCACTCTGCCTCTTCCGTTCCGGCCAATTTTCTGTCTTAGTTCTGAGATTCCTTCTTTAATCTTCATCATCTGAATGACGTAGATTTACTGAGAAACTGCCCAAGCCTAACCAGTCAGGCCTGTCACTTCCCAAGGGGCCCTTCCAAGGCCCTGGGAGAGGCCCCAGACATGTATGCACATGGAAATTTGCTTTTCAGAACTTGCACAAAGAGGACATTTTAGTCTCAGTCAATTAAAACAGAGTCTCTGTGCTCTAGCTTCTCCTCCCACACGTCTTGGGCCGTATGGG
Source organism: Lepilemur ruficaudatus (assembly GCA_963574885.1). NCBI lineage: Eukaryota > Metazoa > Chordata > Mammalia > Primates > Lepilemuridae > Lepilemur > Lepilemur ruficaudatus. The sequence continues at coordinate 32,072 of CAUYRT010048588.1, forward strand.
AGTGGCCCTGAACAATTTCGAAATAACCTAAGAGGAAGTAGAGATGGGAGTATGTTGACTTCGGATTTGGCGGATTACGATTGTGTGATTTGCAGTCGCTTCCACGCATGATCACGCGTTGCCCCCTGCCAAGTGCAGAAACAGCGCTCAGGCCCCTGGACGTGAGGGGCACGGCCCTGCCGTCTGGCAGCAGGAGTGCACACCCTCGCCCGTCCCGGGATTGCGTGCTGGAGAAACGAGGCTTGAGGTGTATGGAGCCAGAGGCCAGTTTGTGAAAATGTCAACCAGTGTATAGCACTGTAAGGAGAAGGCTTGGTTCTTCTCAACACCTGGTCACAGTGGAAGTTCTCTCTTGTCAGGAATATATTTGCTAATGCAGCATCTTTCTCTCAACCATGCTAGAGGAAAGATTAAACTATCTTTCTAGTTTTTGTCTTATAAAAAGATGCTTGGAGAACATACAGCAAAAAAAAAAAATGAAGAAAAGTATTAGGGATGTATGCTAGTTATTTAGTTAATAAAAATATTATGGTTTTGTTGGGTTTTTATGCTAGCACTGTGTTGAATTTGCCAACATAAACTGTGTAATTTGTTGAGATTTCTTTTCTCGGTTATACATAAAATATGCTTCCAGAACAATTCTATATTTATAATTTTGTATTCTTTTTCTTAAAGAGGGACCCCAAGATTGTAATGTCTTTTAACCTACAAAGCCTTGATCCTTCCGTGACCCTTGGCTTATTTATCTTAAGATCTGGCTTCTTTTTATGGCATCCAACCAGTTCTGTTTGTCATATTCAGGCCATTTTAACATCCAACAATAAAGTGAATATGCCAGGCTTTGTGGCCCATGCCTGTAATCCTAGCACTCTGGGAGGCTGAGGCCAGAGGATCGCTTGAGGCCAGGAGTTCAAGACCACCCTGAGCAAGAGCGAGACCCTGTCTCTACTAAAAATAGAAAAAATTAGCCCGGTGTTGTGGCATGCACCTGTAGTCCCAACTACTCGGGAGGCTGAGGCAGGAGGATCACTGCCTGGGATCACAGCCCAGGAGTTTGAGGTTTCTGTGAGCTACAGTGATGCCACTGCACTCTACCTGGGATGAAGGAGTGAGACTGTGTCTCAAAAAAAAAAAAAAAGAACAGTGAATATTATCGTAATAGGCTCTTGACTCACAGAGAAATTAATGGCAGTAGCGGATAAAGGGGGTCGTGCTCTGAGTCCTTCATGCCCTCATAGCCTCACCCCATGTGAGGGTGTCTGTGGTAGCAGTGTCTTTTCTGTGCCTGCTGAACACCTCAGTACGAAGGGAGGAAATGGTTATTTATTAATAGCATGAGTTGCTGTTGCACTCATGGAACGATTAAACAGTGCTTTCTTAATTCTGCAAAACTCTTATGTTTTATTAATGTCCAGATAAATTATTGATCTTCTGTTATAACATAGTGAGTTCTAGTCCTATTATAACTAGGCGACATTTGATTATTGTTGACTATATTTTTATTTATTTAATAAAATGTTCCTATACTTGTTTCTTATTCATAGCATGTTGAAAAAGGTCATAAGTAATGGCATTATTTGTCTACGGAACACGCTGTTAGGACTGGGCCTCTCTCATAGTTAGAGAGAGTTGATACAAGTTTCTAAGCAGCTCTGTTCCCCAGAACCCAGTCTTCTTGTCATTTGTTTGTTATTTGAGATTATATTTGCTTATTTTACTTGAGCTAAACACATTTCAATGTCATTTTGTATGGGTATTCTTAGCTTCAGAAAGATAAGAGTTTATGTATTTTGCTTTTAAAAAGAGACATAATAAGAGGATAGATCTTTAAATGGCTAGTTCAAACAGGGTATAGCTAGAAAAAGCTGGGCTACCTTTGATTCTGTGACATCCTGAGTACTGCTGACTGTTGGGGCAGCCAGTCCTGGCTGAATGTTTAAACATTTGCTCCTGGTCCTCTTCCTTGGGCGGCCTACACATTCTACCTTATGCCTTTACCACAAGTCACAACAAAATTACATGGGGTTGGTGAGGATGGAAAATCATAAGACTCTTGAAATAACATTTTCTGGCGTTGCCTTCAATGATGTAAATCTTATGGAGTTGTCCTTAAATTATGCAAATTGTGTTATAAAAAGGAAACAACAAGAGCTATGTCAGTGTCACATCAAAATGACTATAATGCCATATCAAAAGAAAAATGTTTAAATTTTGATTTTATTCATTCATTATTGGCAACATGCTTTTAGATACAGAAAGCTTTCTAGTCATACGGCCTAACTTGAGTTCTAGAAGATGAGACTCAGTATATCCTGAACATTCCCCGACAACTGATATAGAATCATTCATGTTTTGAGTCCTTGAATCTTTCCTGAGCCACCGCCGTGTGTTCTGCACAGTTTTCAACACTAGGGAGACAGGGTCAGCAAGGTCCTGGGGTCCCTGCCCTCAGAAATCTTTGCTTTTAGGGTGGTGGAAAAAACCCAGTGAACAAATGCATATGTAATAGAAGTATCACAAAAATAATGAAAAATAAAGCAGAGTAAGGGGAGGGAGGCAGAGGGAGAGGGTGCTGTAGAGAGAGTTAGCCTGGAAGGCTGCTCTGAGGCGGTGACATTTGGGAAGAGATTTATGTGCAGGAGGGAGGGAGTCGTCTGAGCTTCTAAGGAAAGAGCTTTCCCGATGGCGGGAACAACATGTGGCAATGTCTCCAAGTGGGAACAAGCATGGCTTTTTGGGGGAATAACAAAAAACCAGAATGACTAGAACGGAGAGAGTGACAGGCTGCTGGCACCTGGGACCGTGATGTTAGGGCAGCCAGGCAGAGCAGGGTGTGCTTTGATGGTGTGAACAAGATCACTGGAGAAGAATCTGTAGGAGTTGGAGCAGCATTTACCCATTAGCGTCTGCTGAGAATCCTTCCCAAAATTTAGTGCAGTTGTCCCTCGGTCTGGGTGGGGGATTGGTTCCAGAACTCCCCCCCTGGATACCAAAATCCATGATACGAAATGGTGTAGAATTTGCACACAACCTATGCACATCCTCCTGTACACTTTAAATCATCTCGAGATTATTTATAATACCGAACACAATGTAAATGCTATGCAAATAGCTGCTATACTGTATTGCTTGTGAATAATGACAAGGGAAAAAGGTCTGTATATGTTCAGTAGAGATGCAATTTTTTATAGGAAATGTTTTCTACCCACAGTTGGTTGACTCCACGGAGGCAGACGCTGTGGATACAGAGGGCCGATTGTAGTTGAAAACAACAGCCATGCATTTAGCCCACAAGTCTCTGGGTCAGCAGTTTGGGCTGGACTTGGCAGGCAGTCTCTGCTAGGCTTAAATATTTTAGTCCTGAGGAACAAAGCACTGATGAAATTTTGTGTGGTTAGAGACGTCTTCACGGAGGAGTTAAGACGTGAGCTGTCTCTGAAAGTGCGGTGGGTTCTCAGGGAGGGGAATGCACATGGTGTGTTGGTGACAGGAGGGAGTCTAGCTAGGGATGTGATTGCTCTGGGGAAGTACCGTAGGGTGGTAGGAGACAGCCAGGCTCTAGAGGGACTGAATGGCGGGAGAACTTTAGTTCTGAGGTGAGAGGAAATAGCCACGAAGACCTTTGACCATGAGAGCAATATAGGAGACGAAGGAGATGCAGTGAGGCTGGATGATGGGGACTGGGTGGCGCTGGGGGGCACCCCACTGTGGAGTGATCACCAGGGAATCAGGAGGTGGCTATGCAAGCTTGTAAGACAAGGCAAAAGGATTTGCTGATGGGTTAGTTGCGGGAGAGGAAGGGATGGGTTTGTAATCCTGTGGCAGCATTTCCTAAAGATATGTTCTCTGTTCCATAGCAGAGTAAGATGTACTGTTAAATTCCATAGCATCAGGGGTGCTCAAAGAAACAGAAACAAGCCCAGGTATTTCAAGAAGGAAGGGATTTAATACGGGGGAATCTTAGCTTTTAGAGGGCAGGTGGTTGTAAGGTCTCCAGGAAACTATCAGATACAGCTGCCTCCAACACACGTAGGGCTCACCAAAAAATCCCACGTCTGCCAAAGTCCTCATTTGCCCCTCACTGTCCTAACAGCACTACCATGATGACTGCTCTTCAGCCTTCTAAATCACACGTGAGTGCATCTCCTGGGTAGAATCTGACCAGGATTCTGGGAAATGTAGATTTTGGACATCCAGCTCTGCAATACAGGATGATAGGAGGAGAAAATGGTGCTGAGTAATCAATAGCAGTCTGAGTTGGGTGAATCCTTCCTTCCTCCCTCCTTCCCTCCCTCGCTCCCTGCCTCCCTCCCTCCCTTCCTTTCTTCCAATTCCTGCAGAGACTCTCTGGTCTTATTTTACAAGATTCTTTTTAACAGAATTTGGTCAAAATTCATCAGGGAACTCCCATAAGCAATTGCAAAGAATAATTCTAAACTTATTTCTGAGAATACTTAGCGTTGTTTCTTATTGTTTTCTATTATGGGGCAAGGCTGGGTAGAATATATGGTGAACTAACTTACTGGGTTGCAGATAGACTCACTAGTACCTGCCTTATGTATTTTTTCAACATGTATATATATGTATATTTTATATCTGTATAGTTATTAAAATATAGATATGTATGGATAACTTGTAATTGTATCTCAGTCTCTTCTGGCGTGAGTGTGAGTGTGTGTGACAGTGTGTGTGTGAGAGAGAGAGAGAGAGAGAGAGAGTGTGAGTGTGTGTGTGTCTGTGTCCACTTCCTGGCGCTGCTCACCTGCTCCCCCCAGCATTCCTTCAGCTGCAGGGCAACATCGAATCCCGCCTGGATGTGGGAAGGGGCTGCTCAGATATATTTTAAAGAGCTCATTAAGTCAACTCTCCTATTTTTCTTTCTTCTCAATGGTTCGGTGGAGCAAGAAGGGAAAAATAAATAAAGGAGAACAGGTACTAAGTAAACTCAGAGCTAAGGCTCATCAAAGCCAAGACAGAGGTAGATTTTCTCGGTTGCATTCTTGAGTCTGCTTTGCTGTCCCACATGCCAGGAGCGCTCCGTGGCCATTCTCACACCGCCTTACTAACCCATTCCTCTATTCTGAAAATATTTATTGGGGCCTTATGGTATGCCAGGGATTATGCTAGAATTGGAACATGAAAATACAATGTCTTGACTCTTAAAACCTCAATATGGGAAATGGATGGGCCAATAAACAATTACAATATGGAGAGGGCTTTGTATAACAGGATCATAAATGTACAATATTTAAAGGGTGGAATTTAGCCTTTCTGTGTTCTTTAATGGTCTTTTCTGCAACTCCTCATGCAACTTGACCTGTGTTGTGTGTGTGTGTGTGCATCTGTGTGCACTGGCTTCAACTAGCTAGTTATCTCAATCTAGCTAGTGAATTTAGTTACTAAATTCAATGGAAATATTAATAGTTAATGTATCTCAGTCTCTTCTGGCATAAATCACCTCTTGCAGGTAATTTTATTCCTTTACAAAATATATGTTTCATCTTCTAGTTTTCTGCCCCCTCATTGTGACCTATTCTAAAATGACATGAGTATGTGGTTGTGAGGGTTGGCTCATTGTGGTCTCATGAAGGTGGAGAAGAGAAATGCTTCATAGGTATGTTTGCTTGTCCCTTGGTTTTCCTTTAAGTCCCCAGACTCTGCACGCAATGTCCTCTGCCTCCCTGCTCACTGAGGATGATGACGGACTGATGGACTTGTGGCCTTTGTTCTCCTGGCCTCGTGGTCTTCCTCTGCTGCTGGGCTCTCCTGTGTTATGACACAGCAAGGAGGCCATCCCCAGATGTGGCCATCCCTAGATGTGGCCCCTCAATCTTAAACTTCCAGCCTCTAGAACCATGAGTCAAGTGAACTTCTGTTGTTTATAACTTACCCAGTCTGCAGAATCCTGTTACTGTAGCACAAAACAGATAGGATGGGGAGCTAAGCTTTGTTGGCTCGACTTTGGTGGTAGATGGCATTCAGGGAGGGGCAGGCTTGCAATCTAAGGGGCACAAGTCAGGAACTACGTCAAACACACTCTTCCTGTGGGACTCACTATCTGGGGGAATCCATAGACGCTTCACAAAACAAGTAATTCTTTAACTGAGACTTGGGGGTACATTAGACTTTTCTAAGTAGACAAGAGTAGGAAGAGCACCCCAGGCTAGAGCACAAGTTTTTTCAAAGTCACGTAAGCACATGAGTATGGCAAGCTCAGGAAAAAACATTTTTGGCCTCTGTTGTTTTAGATAGCCCTGGACTAGAGTTATTTTTGTTGGCAAAGTGGCCCAGGCAGCACTGATGAGCTCTGCACTGGAAATCAGAAGGTGTGGCTGCAGTCTGAGATGGGCTCTGAGTCCGTGCATTTGAATCTCCTTTCTCCCAAGGTTGTCTTTAAAATGTAAAATAAAGGGATAATAACAACAATAAAAGAGACACAAATGATAAAACATGGGGATTGTCTTCTATGATCCCACCCTTTACTTTTTAATTTTGGTCTCTGGACTGAAACTGGAAAAAAAATCATAAATAGGAAAAGAGTCAGTAGGGTTTCCCTCTTGGATGAAGCAGGACGTCCCTGACCGCTCTGTGGCATCCACCACTGTGAATCATGTTCACTGTGCACCAGGTACCACCTGCACTTTCTAACACCTGCACCAGTCTGGTGAGACATAGCACATGTACAACAAATTAAATGAAGCAACTTTAATACTCACAGGTAGGCAGGGACAAGAGAAGCCTAGGATTCATGGCAAGCCAGTCCCCCAAGATTTGGGGAAGCTGCCCGTGGCAGATGGAATCTTGTCTGTGTGTGCCCCACAGCTGAGGGACCCCGAGAGCACTCCTCTATCGGTTTTAATAATATATCCCGGGGACACCTGGGATTGCTGGGCTGAAGCATTGCAGGACATCCTATTCTAGAAGGGATGAGAACAGAGCCTGGGTTGTTCCAGACTGTTCTTCCTTATCTTAGGATGTTGCATTCTCAGCTCATGCTACAGTTATCCTGAGAGCTACAAGCAGGAGTTGGGGACAGCTGGCTTGGCCTGTTGTTCTGGGGACATGTTCTCCTTGGAACTACTCCCTAGCTCATCCCCCCAGCCAAGGGGTCATCACTAACTGGCAGTTCTTGACTTCTAGGGTCTCCATTCTGTGGTCCTGCCCCACCTCTCTTCCCACCCAGAACCACCTTCCTGATCACTCACTGCCTGCGTACTACTTTTGTATATTTTATTCTTAACACAGCCTTCAGTATGGTGCAGCCCCTGCTTTTCAGGTCCCTGCAGTCTCTCCTGGCTTCACAGTCCCCTGCCCAACCTGGTCAGGCGTCTCCACTGTGCCCTCCCTCGTGTCCTGGTGCGCCTGTGGGCTGGACTTTCAGCCACACCTCACCTGCCAACCTTCGACGACTTCTGGCTTCCCTGCTACCGAGAGTTGAAGATGGTCACAAAAATGTGATAATTGAGTCTCCTATGCATTATTTGATAGGTCATCCAGAAACTAGGAGTGTTTTTTAAAAATTAAACTCCATTTTTCTCAAACCCCCAGCGCAATACCCATCAAATATCCGTGGAAAATCGCCCTGACTCAGCTTTAACAGGATGAATGTTCCCATTCGAATCCAGCTCCCTCAACGGGCTTCCTCTCCCCTTCAATACTTGTCGGTATGTTCTGGTCCTTTCCTTCTCTCCTGTCCCCGGGACAGACGTGGCCCCTCCCTCTCCCACAGCCCTCTACCTGTGCCGCAGACCAAACCCCCTTCTGCCTCCTCGCACATCCGGCTCCGTCAGTTTTCTACACTTTTAACGTGTTGCAACTTCTCTTTCCATGGGCCTTTTCTTCTCTGTCTTTTGAAAGATTAAGATTTTCCAATCTTAAAACAAATCCTCCCTATAGTATGCTATCACATTAGCAGCTCTCTTAATTCCCCTGCTTTTTAGCTTTAAAACTCCTGAAGGAATAGCCTGAGCTTCCCGTTTCTTATCCTGCACTCCTCGCTCTAGCCCGGAAGCCTTGGCTTCTGCTTCCAATCTTCTGTTGTGACTGTTTTCTTGAAGATCATCAGTGACCTCCAGCTTCCCAGATCCAGGACTGTTCTCTCTGGTATGATTTCCCTTGACCTTGCTCTACGGTTTCATACTGTTAATTAACCTCTCCAGCTTAAAACCCTCTTGGCTCTTTGTTTCCATGACAACTTATTTTATAGGTTCTCCCCTTTTTGGTTTCCTCTAGGTTTCATTTTGGTCCTTCTTATTTTACCCTTTTTCTTTCCTCTTCTTCCCCAAATGTAAACATCCATTTACATTGTTAGAATAGCACTGCCCATCACTATTCTCACGAATACCTCTTTCGATAGCACTAAGTATCCAGCAGACCCTGTTTTAAGTGCGTTCCATATACGCACACAGTTAACGGTGACCTCACCCTATGTAGTAGAGGCTACTGTTGTTTCCATTTCACTGATGAGGCTGGTGAGGGACAGCGAAGTTAAATGATGGACCAAGTTTCCCGGATGGAAAATGTCAGAGCTGGGATTCTGATCCTGGAGTCTTGGTGATGTCAACCACCTGGATCATCTTTTTTACTCATCTTGAGGTTTTCCAGGCTGTCTACCCTATTCCCAGGCTTTGAAACCCACTCTGAGTGCCACCGGCATCTGGACCCTTTCTTCCTTCAGGGCGCACACTACCATCTCAACCAGGCAAGGTGGTGCCTGCCAACGTCCCCACAGTGTGTCACATGGAGACTGCGTCTTCCACTCCGCCCTCCCACCCCTGACCCATGATCTTACCGACCTGACATCCCACCATTGCTAACGGCCCCACCTGCTTCTGAACTTGGCATTGTCACTGATGTTTCTACGTCAGATTGCCCCGTAAACTCTATCTTCTCAACACAGCATCTCCGCTGCTGTTACTCTGCCGCAAACTCAATATTTTCTTCCTCGCTGGCCTCTATACCCGTTTCCCATCCACAACAAAGACAACGTATGATGTACAAATAAAATATTTCCGTAGGGTGGGCTCTCTGGCCAATTCTTCTGTGTTTGGTATGTCACCAAAGGGTGGATCTATTTTTATGGCTCTTTTTACTCTATGTGTCTGTGAGCAAGTGTCTTAGGTGGGCTAGGCCTCAAGCAAAAATGCCTACAACTTTGAAAAATAATCTTCTAGTTACCTTTACAAAAAGATGTCATCGGCTTTGTGAGTTAGTTTCCAATCCCGCTTGAAGAAAACCAATTCTATTTGATTGACAGGGGATTGGGCAAAGCATTTTCCTGTGAGATGGGGTTGATGGGCCTGCTGTGTGCCCAGCTGGACGACTAGACCAGTGCTGAGAGGGGGCCGTGGGAGTGGGTTCTGAGGCCGGGGCCTCTTGGCAGACAGTGGCGGAGAGCCCTGGTTCTGTTGAGTTGGTTCACACTTCTGCTCTCACACCTGGTCTTGGCTCAGGAGTCTCTATCCTGGATTTTACCTCCCCCTTCCTTACCATTTCAGCACATAAATTTCCTGCTCTGAATTCTTAATCTTAAACCTACTTAAATGCATAATTCAGTGTGTAAGTTTTTAAGCTTAAGAAAACCTCTTTTTTTAATGAAAGATTTTGTTTTCAAGTGAATGATACATAAAAGAGATACATCCCCAGAGCTTGGAGACCTGGGGGTCTTGTCCAGCCCCTGCGTCCTCCCCCAGGCATGTCCTGAGAAGGTCCTGGGAGGTGCCCACAAACACAGGGTGTGGAGGGGGCATTTGACTTGGAGCATTTTGGTGTGGGATCTTGTTCCTTGGTGTCCTTGGGTAAAGCACTTATTCTTAGGATCCTGAGTTTCCTTGTGCTTACAATTAGCCTACGAAATAATACTTGTCTTGCTTATAGACATGATCCTTTCTTAGAGGGTATTGGAAAAGTGAAAATTCTGTGCAAAATATAAAGATTTTTACAAATATTAATTGCTACATCCAGATTAAAACAACTTGTCTGCATTTAATCATTATTTGTTAATTTTAAAAATAGTTCTCACAAATGAATGAGTGCCTGTAATTATTTTCAGCCTCTGTGCATCCTTCCCATTGTTCAGTAAACAATTTCCAAGGCTATGGTATTAGGTAAAAACAATATAAATGTGAATAGTAAATGAGAAATGGGTACATTCCATGGTGTATTTTGTGGTATAACTTTGGGTGCCTCGAAAGCATATTATTGGCTAAAAAATAAAAGCATTATATTATTCTTGTCTTTCATGTTTCATATCTGAAATTTACAAGGAAAAATGCCTGCAGACCAAAGTAATGGGGGGTTGTTTATGTATTTGGCCCTTTACGCCCTGCAATATAATTCAATTGGTGAGTGTGTTTTGCATGACTTTTTCATAGAGTGTGCTGTATTCAGTATCATCTGCACGTTTCAGAGAGCCCCGTTGCATATCATGAGACGTTTAAATTGTATCGAATACTTTATAAAAGCAATTTCCATTCTGCTGTGTTCTTTTTGCAGATGGTGATCTGAAATAGTTAACCATGATAATATTCTTCACTTTACTTATTTGTGACTTATCACTGTCGCAGATGGAGAAACAACATTTATGGATCGCTGTTTCTATTCCCCGATTTCGAGGCTGACTTCTCCTTAGACAATACCTCAGATTTCACATTTAGGCCTCTAGTGCCAGATGGAAGCTAGCTTTCGCACGTGTATGCTTGGTTTGCATCTGGAATAGTCAACTAGATGCTCGATTTAATAGTGATTGGTCCCTGTGGAGACCAATGAATTTGATTTTTAAGGTAATGGAACCAACATAAAGACCACTCGAAGAATGTGTCTGTCTTGCCCAAGTTCAAGTGCCCAGGAGCACCCACTTATTAAACATTGAGCAAGGTGGTTGACTCTATGGGGACTGCACTGTTAATAAGGTTCTCTTCCTGCCGTCAGGGATTATATAAACAAGCAAGGAGGAGTTATTCAATAATAAGTGTTTACCAAATGTCTCCTCTGTGCCATGTCAGGCATTGTATCGTTCAAGACTGTGCAGTTGTATTTTATTTCAAATATCTCAAGGTAACTCACAAAAATTTCCAATTTGAAGTTTTAAGGGGGAAAAATAAAAGAATTTGAAGGTCACCGTGATAGACTTAATAACTATTAGTCATTTAACAGCCTCAGCGCATAGAGTTGATCCTGGTAAACTGGGCATCTGGGTTGGTAAGCCATTAACCCACTCAGTAGTCATTCACCAAAGAAGTCTCTAACTTTCTGCTGTTAAGATGTGGAGGCTAAAGTTTTGATGTAGAAAAGAGAAATTAACCCAATGTAAGTTTCTTCTAGTTTATTTAAAGGAGTGTGGAGATTTGTATCATAATCATGGGCTTTGTAACATTACATACAAATCCACACACAACTTGCAGGTGCCAAGCTTCATTTTATGCATAAAATGTAACCATATCATAATGAAATTGATTGTGATTTACTAGGACACACATATATCTATACATTGGTGTATATGTATTTACATATCTCTCAGATGTCTCTTGTCAGATTCTATAGGTAAGGTTACTGAATTCACGCAGTTCAGGATAGAGAAGGAAAAATCTGGCATTCACACAGTTTTTTTATTCAATCATTTTGTCTTTAAAAATACGTGTACACAGATTTATATAATGTTTAAAGAGTACCTATTACTCACTAAGTACTGGGTGCTAAAGAGAGAATTGAATTAGGCAACACTCCTGCCCTTAAGTAGGATGAAAATAATTGCCTTTAATACCATGTGATAAGAATTCTTGTGGCAGTAAACAATGGATAGAATGATTTCACAAAAGGTGGGAGAGGTGACTTCTCCTTTGAGGGCCTGGCAAACGATGGTGACTGTGTGAATGAATGAAGCTTCCTCAGAAGAGAAGATGGTAGATGTGATATGATTTGGAGATGTCCAGACAGATAATGGATATGGGTGGGACCAAGGTGCAGGGTGAGTGTGGAGTCTCCTAGGTGGGTCATTTGATTGGATCGGCTGCAGATGATGGGCCAGTTCACGGAGAGCTTTGCAGGTGTGTGATGATGAGGAGCTTGGACTCCAGCTTAGACTGTAGGCAGTGGTGGGCCAAGGAAGAGTTTTAAGCAGGCCAGTGACATAATCAAGCATATTTTTGTTTTACAATGATGCCTCTGATAGTAGTGTTGAGGACAGACTCAAAAGGGGAGATCTGCAAACAAGGATTTGGTGAAAACCACAATAAGTGAAGAAGGGAAGCCGTGAGAGATGTGAAGGGAGAAGGCATAATATAGGAATGAGTTGAACAAGAGGTGGGGATGAGGGAGAGGAAGGTCCTTAGGATGCATGCGGGATTGGGGATGGCAGTGCCATATTTACCGGGAGAGAGAAAGCTGGAAGAGAAGTGGTGTCTGGGTGCACAGTGGTACATTCCGTTTTGTTCCCGCTGAGGTTGGGGTGCTGTTGGACTATCCAGGCGGGGCAGCCCTATAGGCAGTTTTTGCAATGTATAATTCACAGGGACATGAAGATGAATAAAACACGAGCTCCTGCAAAGAATTCACAATCCAGTGGAAGAGTGAGTTGTCCACATTATGGGAAGACATAAGCCAAAGCTAACCCCGAGCTGTAATAGATGACGTTCCCAAGGAGCTGTTTCCATCTGTCATTCTGCCCCAGCTCCTCTGCAGTGCTCCTAGTTCCTGACATCCAGCCTCCAGCCTCCAGCCCTGGCCAGACTTATCTTTTTGGAACAAATTCAGTTGCATCATTCCTCAGTTCAGAACCCTTTGATGGCTCTTAGTTGCCTCTGGGATAAATCCCAGACCCTCAGTGTGGCATCTTTGGCTCCTCGGGGCTCATATTTCCCACTCCCTTCCAACACCGAGAGATGGAGCCAGTCCACGCGACAGGCTGTCATTGTGCCATGTGCGCTTTCTCCAGAAGCTTTGCCTTGTGGGGTTTTTTTATTTTTTATTTTTTTGAGATAGTCTCACTCTGTCACTTGGGTAGAGTTCAGTGGTGTCGTCATAGCTCACCGTAAGCTCCAACTCCTGGGCTCAAGTCATCCTCCTGCCTCAGCCTCCCAAGTTGGGAATACAGGAGCACGCCACCACGCCTGGCGGCTAATTTTTCTATTTTTCATAGAGACGGGGTCTTACTCTTGCTCAGGCTGGCCTCTAACTCCTGGCCTCAAGCCATCCTCCTGCCTCGGCCTTCTAGAGTGCCAGGATTATAGGCATGAGCCACCCGTGCCTGGCCCTGCCTTGTGGCTTTCTAGACTTGGACTGACCTCTCCGGCTGCCATGAGGGGACAGTTGTACTCACTCATACGGAGCTGTGACTTTCACTGATCCTGGAACAATGTTTCCATGAGAATATATGATGAGGCCAATGGATGCTGAGGAGTCAACAGAAGTTGGAAGACCTGGTTTCGAGTCTTGACCCTGTGCTTTCCAAATCACATGGTCTACAGTCAGTCACTTAATTTCTTTAGGTTCAATTTCTTTACCTGTAAAATGGAGTTAAAAAAATGCTCTTGCAGTTTTTGCTGAGTGATGAGGAAGTTTAGAGTGATAAATAGACATAGAGTAACTTGTAAATGAAGTGCTTTATAAATGTGTTTTATGTGGACATTTCACTTTAGGCAGTGAAATGTCTATTTCTAAGTAATAAGACAAAATGTACAACTAATGATATCTTGCAATTGCAAACCTTTTTTCTTCCTGAGAAATTTTTGATGAATATATACGGCACATAGGGAGGTGCTATCTATTGCCAGTCTAAATTGATCACTTACTTAGTACGTGGTGCCCTGCTAGGTGCTGATAATTTATCATTTGTTTTCTCCTTTTGGAGATTATGTGTATTTTTTTTTTTTTTTTGGCACAACTGACAGGGCTACAAATTATGTTCTCTTATGTTTCAGGGAAATTCAACTTTATCTCAAATTCCATAACTAACTTTCACTTAGGTTTGGCTGCACAAAGGATAATAGATAATCCCTTGTACTTTTGCTGGATAGTCCTCAAATATTTATGATCTGTTATTCTTGTCCCCACGTTAATACGATGGCACTCGGAAAGTCCCTTAGTGAAGGCACTGCAGCCAGACAGACAGTGATGAGCAGCCCCTTTGGCAATTGCGTTAAACTTTTTATCTGCTTGTCCTCGCATCTGCAAAAGTGAACACACAGGAGAACGGAAAATGGGGTACTCTGCAGATAAGCTGTGAATGTGTCATCTGAGACAGAAGTCCTAATTGGCCCAAGACAGTTGTCAAAAGGATTCCTTGTTCCTCTAATTTGGCCAGAGCTTCTGCCTCTGACATAATTGTTTCTTTTTTCTTTTATTTTTTTCCTGCATCAGCAAATACACAAAATGTTTACATATCCCTATTTTCTAAAAGTCGTATCCCTCATTTCTACTTTCTAAGCTGCTGACTTGTCGCTTCAAACGTCATTTAACAGCATGACTATCAATGCTTATGTTACTAATATCATCGCTGGCATTTATGGAACATTCTGTGTGCCAGGCCCTGTGCAAAGTGCTTTATTCACATTGTCTCATTTATTCTTAACAATGTATGTTGATAGGAACAATTATATTAATAGATAGGGACTATGAAACCCCAATTATTCTGATTAGAAAAAGGAAACATGGAGAACTTAAGTAATTTGCCCAAGGGCACACACCTATTTAGTGGTCGGGCAGAGTCTAAAACCCAGGATATTCTCATTCTGAAGCCTGAGCACCTGATCACGGAACCACACACTATTTTCTGAGGCTTTGCTTTTTTGTTACATTTCTCTTCCTAGAGTCCTAGTTTCAACTTTCTTTAAATGAAACTTTCCGAGGGCAGTACAAGGCCCATGGGAGTCTGTTGTTGATAGGCGAGCATTATAAATAAGCAAATAAGCTTCTGCCCTGTGTGACCTGTTATTATCCTGTGACTAAGTTTCTAAGTCAAAGTGAAATGGAAGAGCGAAGTAATTATCTGGACAATTTAGCAGGAAAATAGTGGCAGGCTGAATTTTCCAGACAAAGTGTGACTGCAGCTCCTATCACTTAGATGAGAAGACCTGAACTGTGTTTGTACACCTGGTCCTATTCAGCGGTCCCCAACCTTTTTGGCACCAGAATTGGTTTCATGAAAGACGGTTTTTCCACAGACTGGGGGGATGGGGCGGGGAGACGGAGCTTACGGTGATGCGGGGGATGGGGAGAGGCTGTAAATACAGATGAAGCTTCAATCGCTGGCCTGCTGCTCACCTCCTGTTGTAGGGTCTGGTTCCTAAGTTTCATGGTCTTTCCACAGAAGTTGGGTGGGGGGCAGCAGGGAGGAGCTCAGGCAGTGATGCATGGCTGGGTTCCTAACACAGTGACTGCCACACTAAAAAAAAAAAAATTTTTTTTCCTTAGGGCCATGGTGTTTTACTACAAAAATGGAATAAGAACTTTGAAAACAAAACTATCCTTTCTAATGTAATGACAAATTTGTTATTTTTTATTGTTTTCTGTGTGTGAGTTATGCATGACTTGAAAAATTGTTCACGCCACTCCCAAGGTGAAGAAACATGAGTTACACATGCTTCACGAGGCCCCGGGCTCAAAACTAGCATGAGTTAAATACAACTCACAGGCAGTTAATGTGCAAACAGTCCATGAACTGGCACCAGGCCGCAGCCTGGGCGTTGTGGACCACAGCTATATATTATATCAGGATTTTTCCCTTATCCATTTAGTCTGTCAGCTGTTTAGGCGAGGGCTCTGCTTGTTTATCCAGAGAATGCGTCTAAATTCGCCTCTCCAGCCCAGCCTCTCGTAGTCCAGTAATGTGCACAGTACAACCATGCACTGCACTGTCTGCAATTCCCCCTGACTGCCCTGTTGGAGAACCAAGTAACCATTAATAAATATACGTGTGTCAGATGCTTAAAAAATGCTCATACATGGGGAGTATTGCAAAATGCCGTGAGATACACTACAGGTGGCCTGCGTAAAATGCTTTCTTTACAGAACCGTCTCTGGTGTGACAATAGTCCTCTAATTAAAGCACCAAAGCCCATTTCATCCATAGCAGCAAAGGATGCAACAACACCGAAGCATCTCTTTCTCCCCAAAGGCACGTTATTTTGTGCTGGAGACTCTTCATAGGTGGAAAAGCACAAAGAGAGACAGCACAGCATTTGGGCTCTTCCATTAGAGCAGACACGGGGGTAGAAAAGTGTGTGTGTGTTGGGGGGAGATGACTGATTTCCTTTTCTAAGTAACACATAAAATTGGCCTCTCTCCTTGTAGCAGTCGTGATAGCCACAAACATTTCCCTACCTGCCCAGTTGTTTGCACGTGAGTATTTCCTCCTGATTTCTCACACCCGTCTGTGGTAGTTGGTATAAGCCAAACAGACCCTTAGAGCACTTAATAAATCTAGAAGAGGCATATAGGGTAGTCTTTATAAATATATAATCGCAATCTCTGGATAACACTTAGACATTTTAACTCTCTGAAAGTGATGTTATTTTGAGGGTCTCCAATTGTAACATCATGAAAGGAGCCACACGGCTGATGTGGAAATGGAAGGAGGATAATGCATTTAACATGGCTTTTTCGGACCACTCTTTCATCAACTATTGATTTGATTGCAAAAGCCTTTAGTTAGTGCAGGAATTCCACTGGTGGTAATTAAATTTTCAAGAGATACGCTCGTAGGAGAAATGAAGGGGGGGAGGGGCTGCGTGTGGAGTGGGTTCCACGAATGTTAATGACTCTGTTAGAGTTACATAAAATTAACAGAAATTAGATCTATGGTTATTGAAGAGCCTCCTTCATATTGAGAGGAGCCATTTAAGTATAACGATTGGGGATCATGGTTCAGTGGAGCCTTTTAACTGTTCATTTGCCTGCCTAACTGACCGCTGGGCGGGATGCGATAAATCCAGGACATGGTAAAATGACTCCTGGTTCCCTTTAATTGGGATTCCTTTACCCAGTTTTCCTCCCCACATCACAGTACGGGCTGGTGTTGGCCTTTATCCTTTACCAGGCGAGGTTTGCGGAAACCATCAGCTGTTGCAAAGCGTACGGTAATTGTTTCCCCCATTTGTCTCACTTTCTGTCTAAAAGACCCCCCCTCCCATTTCCGTCGAATCTAATTGGAATGTAGTTTTAACGTTTCCTTCCTACACAATCGCTATAAAAGGTTACCAGGATCTGAACACGCATTATCTCGAAGTAGAAGTGGGTGAACATTCTGGCTGAGCGCAGCAACATTTAAGACAATGGAGTGTGCAGCTCCTGCAATCGGAGGATTTTTTCTTTCCTTCCTGTAGAAATATTTTGTATGCTAATGTGCTTCTGACAGGGAGGCCTGACTTTTTACTGCTAACTCCAGCGCTGGTTGCCGAGAATGTTAGCTCAGGTTTCATGGGAAAAGATACTCTTTGTGAGTAATGGGGTGCGAAGTGAGAAGAAGAATGCAGTCTGACTGCTTATGATGAAGACTTGACAAGAAAGAGTTAAAACCCAGTCTATTGTCTGAGGCGTGCTTAGTGTTAGGAAACTGGGGCATATAGATTAATTCACTAGGGGCCGACTGTTTGATTTCTCTCCCTGCTGCTTGGCACAGGAATGAAATTGTAGCTGCATTTGTAGCAGAAGGTTGGATTATATTCTCTTTTGTAGGAATTAAACCCCATAGAATAATTTATGCCCAGCCAAGCAAAATTAAGCCAACATATATAAAGAGAAGTTGGTGGAGTTTTCTCAAGGCAAATGCCCTGGGTTTCAGTGTCAAAATGGTGCCATCCTTTCTATGGGCGACCCACGTTCTTTGGGAAAGAAATGTGTGCAGACTGTGCTGTAGCCGTGGTGCTTTGGGCACTGCCTTCTGCTTTTCTTTCTGATCTGACCCAGGAAGGCTTGGCTCCTGTAGAGAAGGGACTCACTCCTAGTGCCCTGAGGGGTCACCACTACCAGACGGTCTTAATGCTTTATTGGGTTATGAGTTCGTATTAAAAAATATGCCACCCATTAGCCTGTAACTTAGTGTGCACTTACTCAGGGTAAATAATTAAGGTAGTGGGGGAAAGTTAGGCTCCTACATAAATATTAAAGGGTCTGCTTTAACTGCTTGTTGTGATTCTTGTGCCAAAATGCCGACCACATATTCGATGTGAGATGGCCAATGTTAAACTAATACATAAAGGCAAACGATGGTTTTTGTCTCAAGGCTGTGCAAGGAAAAGTGACAAGAGAATGAAGGGAAGATGAACTGCAGGATGGTATCTATGCTGGGTACTCACCCCCAGTGTGTGATGCTTTTAATACGGAAGTGCTCTGCAAAGGTAGTTGGGTAGCTCATTGTCAGAGACCAAAGGTGGGGGTGGAGGGCCCTGGCTTCTGGATCCACAGACCAGCTCTAAGTCATGTTGCCTTTAGCTTGAAAAAGCAGAAGGAATGCTGAACCCACTGCTGGGGCTGGAGCTAGTACCCAGTTTCAGCAATTTGTGTTATTACTGTTCTTATTTTAAAGTCACAGATGATTTTTTGGGAATATTTTTGAATCACTTAGATAAAAATAATCGAATAAACTTTGAGGTAGATGAGGAAGAACATTACTTTGAAAAGACTAGAGTATGAACATGAAGTCAGTTCCCCTGTAACACTGACTTTGAAACTGAATTTGTTCCAGCACAACTGATATGTTAGGGAACAATTTGAACACAATGTGAATTTGGAATTGGCTTATGTGCAATTTTGAGAAATAGTAGGTGAATCCAGAAAACTGCATCCAGCTGAAACAAGCCTTGAAGGGAACACAAAATGCACACACCTCAGATCTCTGCCAGCTACCTCCTTCCACCAGATGTGTGATGCGCCACACCCAGGCACACTTGTGTACGTGGTGGAAGGTGTAACAGCCTCCCTCCTATTCAGACAACCTTTCGCCACTTCACAAAAGCTCACATGTAGCGTACCTTGGGATGCTCACGTCCACCAGCAAACGTCCGATCTCTTATAAAATAAAATCCATGTTTACTATAGTATATATGATTTCTTAACTATTAAAAAAATTAAAAAGATAATTTTAGATATGGGGTCTTGCTATGTTGCTCAAGAGGAATTCAAACTCCTGGGCTCAAGTGATCTCCCTACCTGAGCCTCCCAAGTAGTTGGGACTGCAGGCGTGTGTAACATATGCCCTACTGTTTTTCTTAGATTCCTATTTTTAAGTGTTTTTTTTAACACGTTCCCAGAAAAAGTTTTTGAGTGTTGTGCCCCTAACCCCAATTTCTCTATAGGTCCTGAGGTTTTTGTTTTGTGCTTTTGCATAGTGCAGTGATATTTAGGAACCCATATGTTGCATTATAGCAGAACTGTTTCTGTCATTTTACAAAAACTGAAATATTTATCTCTCTCTCCCCCTTTCACTCTCTCTCTCTCCCCTCTTTAAAAGTATGTTTTCTGGGTTCATTAGGGTCTCTTCTAGTTTTTAACTAGCTTAATAGAGAATAATATTCACCATTATTTGTATATTTAGCTTTGTGAAATCATAGATCTCTTCATATTGCACAATCTCAATAAATGTTTGTTGAAATGATTTGAATTGGTTTATTCACTGGCTAAATAATAGAACCTGTAATTAGGGATGCTGAGATTTCTGTCTCAGATATCTATTCAAGCTCACTACTTTCTTACCCATGAATTTACCAAACCTTTTTTGCAGAAATAAAATTCTATGGAGACAACAATATTTCCAAGGATCGGGTTTAATAATGATACATTGAGAGCAAAATTTTAATGAAAACAACTTTTAAGGATCAATTTGCTTTCTCTCTCCTTCTGTTGAAAATGTGATTAGCCACAGCTTAATCTAGGCATGGAGTTGTCAGGAACTCCTAGCCTGTATCTTCCCCTGTCGGCCTCCTGCTTACCTTGGAGGTGGCTGGTGGCATTTGAGGTCTGGTCGCAGCAGCAGAGTTGCCCGTGAGATGGACGTGAACAGTTTAAAGAATTATGTGTTGAACCACGTCATGCCTGGCTTACTAACAGATGCCATTCTCTACTGGTTTTCAATTCTCTCATAACTCCCTTCCTTCTTGGAGAGGAAGAAAAAGAAACTGCAATAATTATGAAAATGCACCATTTTCCATAATGGAAAATTTAAGTTCCCAATCCCTCTACAGGAAGAGAGAAGCATTTTTAAGCGGATATTTCCACTGATGATATTCTGAAATTTAAATATGACGACTTTCTTCTTCCTCTGAGGTTACACCAACTAGAATTTAGTGCCCTGCTGGAGCGGATCAAAACGTTCCACTGGGTCGAAGAGTTTCTTAGAATAGATGTCTTAAAAACTTCGCATTCACTGTCAGTGAATTTTGAAACATTCAAAAATATTTATATGAGATTTTATACATACAAAATTAAATCAAATCCTTTAAAGTGTTTTTAAATGAAAAAAATTTTAAAACTTTCTTCTCAGGCAACTTTTTCCCCTGGTATTTTCTATCATTTTTTCCTGATGCTTTTCTCTTTCTTTGCTATTATAATATTTTTGCATAGCTTCTGTGCAGATTCCTTTTTTTTACTATTGCTCACAGCTATTTGCAAGAAGTTCCTCTAGCGGAGAGGCCAGGATCATGGCTGTTAGTAATTCTTCTTATTCCATAGGGTAGCATGTTAAAGAAAATCCCATTACCTCTTCCCAGTTAGCAAAATTTGGCAATCATAGGTCTGTTTACGATCTGACTTTCCTCTTTACCACATCTCATGGACAGACCGCTTCCTGTGAAGATGGCTTGTTTGTGTAATTCTTTGTTTAGATTCAGCTATTCTGCAACAGGATGAGCAAAGCTGGAAGGGCATATTGCCCAATGAACACAATGCTGGTGAAAAAGAGGGATTGATTTGAGGGAGACACTCAAAAAATGTCTATAATATTAACATATAGCTTGGAACTAATTCTGTTCAAATTCTACAGATCACTCTCCAAACTGAATTAATATTTTCTACTCCCCCCAACATCAAGACTTCATCAGAATGGTCGCTCCATAGAAAAGGGGCTAAGAGTTCCAGAACTCCTCTTCCCCCCATCACCTAACCTATGGAGAAGGAGCTAAGTGGTAACATGAACATAAGGCAGTGGGAAGAGAGCAGAGAGAGGGAAGTCAGGGGAGATGACAAGACTATAACTAAGTCCTAGTGTTATAATAAATGAAGAATGAGCTGTCTCGTGTTTTAGTCAGGAAATGTGAACAGAAATAAGTATGAGAGCAAAAGGGATAACCAGTGAGTCTAGAAAGTAAAAAATTATAGGCCATTTTAATTACTCTGGCTTTTTAAAAGTCTCATCGTATAGGC
This sequence comes from Lepilemur ruficaudatus, assembly GCA_963574885.1. Lineage (NCBI taxonomy): Eukaryota > Metazoa > Chordata > Mammalia > Primates > Lepilemuridae > Lepilemur > Lepilemur ruficaudatus. Next base: position 53,423 of record CAUYRT010048588.1, read on the forward strand.
TTGAGTAAGCATATCACTCCCTGGGCTTTATTTCTTAATGTGTGTACCTCAGTTTTTAGTGCCAAATATTTCCTTTTTAAAAACAGAATACATTACTAAACTTCTCCCCTTGATTCATGTGATAAACAGGTAAATAAACAAGTTCAAGACATTTCCAAATAGTCCTAAATATCCACTGTAAAAGAAAAAGTATGTTGAGAAGAGTTAACAATGATCCCAAATGTTAGGAAAAGACTAACAGTAGTCAGTGGGTGTTCGGAAACCTCAAATTCCTGAGGCCAGGCTTGTTAACTTGCTCCAGGTTTTCTGGTCTTTCTTCTCTCTCAAACGGATAGAATAAAAGACCAGCAGATAGAATCATTTTGCAGTACAGAAGCAATCACACCAACTTCGTGCCAGATAATAGCCCTGTTTAAGTCTGCAGGTGGGACACTTTATTGACTGTAAACTCCTAGAGCCTACGCACAAATATTGGCAGGCAGGCAACCAACTAACAGTTGGAAAAGGTAGGCAAATAGATGTAGTCGAATCAGAGTCTGAAAAGAAGACTGTCATTGTTGTGGCCATTTAAGTGGAGAATATTTTCCTTATTCCTTTGCTTTCACCCACAAGGCAACATTCGGTCTTTTCTTCCTCCTGTAATTGCTTCTGGCGACACCTTTGGTCTACACCAGCGGTTTTCAATCCTGGCTGCAGGTTAGAATCACCCTGGAGGTTCTGAAAGACACTGACACATGGTCGGTACCTCCAGTGATTCCAATTTATTTGGTCTGGGGTGGAGCCCAGGGCTTGGTAATTTTTCAAGCTTCGCTGGTGATTCTAATGTGTAGTTGGTGTTGGGAAGCGTTGACCACAATAACTAGACCCAGTTATTGGGTCTAGAGACGTGATTCTTAACTTTGGCTGCACTTTTCACCTGAGGAGCTTTGAAAAATGCCCGTGTCCAGGGCGCACTCTTGACCAATTAAATCCGAACCCCTAGAGTTGGGATCCAGGAATTGTTATTTTAAAAAACTCTGTAGATGATTCAGATGTGCAGCCAAGGTTAATCACCACAGATGTAGAATGGTGTGGGGTCCATGCAGGAGAATAGTCCAGATGTGAGAAACACCTAGTGATGATGAGATGTGCGTCCAGGGAGGACTCCAAGAGGACTGGCCTTGTCGTGGAGGAAAAATCCCTAGCACCTAACAAGAAATGAAGAATTGATGTCCCTGATCTGCAGGTTAAGGCGTTGGGATTTTTATGAAGTTAGGAGGGCACCTGACACCCACGGGGAGGATCAGGGAAGGGACAGTGGCGGCATCAGGAAGGGAATCAATGAGGCAGGATTTCCCTGGTATGGCACCACTGGGCAGGGAGGAACTGCAGCAGGGGCTCTGAATCTGGAGGTTCCCACAGTGAGCCTTCACCTCCTTCCACTCTCACTTCTTCACTCCTCTGCCACATGGCACCCTTCCCCCCTTCCAGAGGATCTCTGGCTACCTGAACAGCCCACCCCAGCCAGCCCTCCCCAGAAATACCCAGCTAACAAACAAAGCAATGGCAATCGTGGTAAACTCATCTTCAGTAAAGAGTAAATAATCATTACCACTGCACAAAGTAGATTTCAAAAGTCTGTGTATTGACGTAGGAATTCCTTGCAAGTTTGTTTGACTTGCAGGTTCCTGGCTGCCCATCTCAGATCCTGACTCAGTAGGTCTGCAGTGGCCGGAGTCTGTATCTTCCCACAGGCATTCCCAGCGACTCCTATGGCCTTAGTTCTCAGACTTCACACATGCAGGAAAACGGTGTTGAATCCCATGCAGGTTGCCAGCCTTTAGAAGAAAGTGACTGATAACCCAAAAGAAGGTCTGTTGTTCTTCCCTTATACCACATTCAATATCCGTCTTTAATATCTAGCTATTTCTATAGGAATCAGGGTTTGGGCCCATGTCTATTGTGTATTTCTATGACATTTGCAGTTGCCTAAATTGTAATCTGTGTATGACATAATTGTGTAATTGGCACTTGTCCCCAATCCCCAATTCCTTTATACTGGAGCCTCTCCCCAAAAGTGTGCTTGAACAAACTATACAATGACCTCAATATAATTCTTATAAAGCACAAAGAGCCGAGCAATAAGGCAACTTTCTCTTTAGTGTGGTTCTCCTAGTAATAGTCAATTGATGCCTTGTAGAAAACCCCCTTCCCTGGTCCAGATGGACACCCTCTACAGCTGGCTTGAACTGGGCTTTCATTGGGGACATTACTGGCCCCTAATGTGTATATCTCCAGGGTATTCATGAAGAGAGTGTGGCCTGGGGTCTTAGCCCCTTCACTCCATGCTTAGGTGTCCCTATAGATGTAAAATATGTCTCTTGTCTCATGTAGACAGAATGTGGCTTTCTTCATCATCCTGGTCTGTGAGTTTGGGTAAATGACTGAATTCAGAAAGTGGTGAGACAGTGTCCACACTCCGTATCTGGGGGTTTTCTGTAGCATGGGTGAGATCTGAGGCAATTGAGTGAAACTTTTCCAAACTGGAAATGGTTTTTGCAGTTGAGTATATTCATATGTGGACAATAAATCAGAATCACCAATTTTGGGGTCCTTTTATTTATTCGTCTGGCTTTGTAACAGAGGAACAACCCAGCAATGCAGGAATTATTTCTAGTTTACTGATGAGAAAACAGAAGTGCAAAGAGGATAAGTAACCTGTCCAAGGTCCCAAAGGCTACAAGTGGCAAAGTCAGGACTGAAATCCATAAATCCATATCTACCTGACCAAGAATCCTGGGCCCTTTCCCACTATACTGCCCCATATCCCTGGAAACTGCCCCAAATGAATAGTAGAAGTTAAGGCAAAGGCAGCAAAGGCATCTGTGTTTTTATCCTGCTACTGCCACTAACAAGATGCAAGATCTGCACAACCCTTTAGTTTCTGTTAAGAAGGCTGAGTCTGAAAGCCTTGTCTTTCTTTAACCTGAGACTTCTTATTCTTCATTTCCTTTTACTTTGAGCTTCATATAGCCTATGTTGGAAGAAAGGATTCTACAACTAAAATAAAGTTCAAAAACTACAAGACTACATGATTTCTAAGGTGGTCTCCAAGTTCCTTCCCATCACCATAATTTGAGGATTCTAGATCTCAGAATTGGCTCTGAGGCTCCTGACTGAGAAATACATATGCTCTCTGCCATGGTTCTGGAAGGTGACCTTCCTCCTTCTCATCTGTCGCCTGCTATGACAAGCACAAGAAATAGCAGAGGAAACTTCTTGGGTGCTTCTGCTTGGGTGTGGCAGTATTAGGCACCACTCTGATGTATCAGTAGAGGATAACAGAAGTGGAAGCCTCCCATGTGGGAATGGATTCACAACAAGACAATACTATGTAATCTGGTGGGATTCCCTTTATTTGAGGACATAGGAGGCAAAGATGCAAAAGATGGAATTCAGGAGAATAATATGTCCCATTTTATCCACACTGTCTCCCTTCAGAGTCTTGCTACTCACAGATCAGCCTCATGAACATTGCCAGGGAGCTTGTTAGAAATGCAGAATCTTGGGTGTACACTAGATCTATTGGCTCAAAATGTTCATAGTAAAAAGCTTCCCATGAAATGTGTATATACATTGAAGTTTGGGAATTTCTGCTCTTGAGTAATACTGAAACATCCTGGCATGTAGGATCAGAAGCCTGTGATAGAGTGAGAGGATGGCAGATTTGTCTTAGATGCTAGATGGTCCAAAAAACTAAATGAAAATGTATTGTGAAGCTTAGCAACAACAAGGATAAATCGTGCCTTACAGCACAATGCCCCCCTTCCCTCCTCTACTTCCCATTTTCCATAGTCCTAACTAATAGGCAGGTGCTTGCTCAAATGCCCAGGTTGGTGGTTGTGATGTGGAGCTCTGTGTTGGGATACAAGGGGCAGACCAATGAGGATGCAGAGGAATTTGTGACCAGTTGGGGCAGTGAGGCAATGGGTCACCCTCATTGTCAGTCACTTCTCGGTGTCTGAACAATAAATATGGATAGAAAGGCTCTTTTTTAGCCAGTGATAGCTGAAGTGGGGCTGCTGGGGTGAATTTCCACGAAGACTGAAAATCCTCAGTGCCTGCAGTTGAGCAGGAGTGCAGACGGTAGATGCTAGCAGTAGTCTATGGTGAACACTAGTCAAGATCTTATGTTGCTGTCTTAGTTAGAATAAGTCACACTAGTGGCCATGACAGACACCCCACCTCTCATGGCTTAGCCTAACACGTTTATTTTTTGCTCATGTCACAGTCTGTGTGGGTCAGATGGCTACCTATGCCATGCATCAGATCAGGGACCCAGACTGCTTCATTTTTGCAGCTCTGCTATTGGTGGCTTCAGGTCACTTGGCCTCATTCAGAACTGAACAGAGGGCTGCGTGGGATGCTTTCATGGGCCAGGCCTAAATCGGCATCCACCATTTTGACCCATGCTCCATCATCTGGAATTTTGTCACATGGCCCCACTCAATTATAGGAGAGACTGGGAGATATCAATGAGAGGAAACAGGTTTGGTGGTCATTTAGAAGAATCTGTCATTGTCTGAGTAAATAGAGAAATCAGTACTGGCTTATGCCAAAAAGTGATGGAAAAGTCCCTTCCTCTTTCTGTTTATTTAGGTGAACCCATTTGTATGAGACAAAATGTTACGTTTATGCATGTGTTCTATATAGGTGAGAGTGAGGAATGCAAACTTTATAATTTCCTAGACTTGATGGGTAAAAATTGAACACTGGGGAGTTTATCTGAGGGCCACTGGGAGGTTATCTGAGGGCACCCTGAGGCCACTGTGTTAGGGCACAGCAAGAATCCCATATGCCCCTCAACATGCTCTTTTAAAATGTACCATGCCAGGTTTGGACTTTTAAAGGAGATTGTGTATGTAAATGATAAGGGAGGGAAGCAAGGAAGGGAGCGAGGGAGGGAGGGAGAAATGACTGCTCCAACAACCTCATTGGTACAACTCACTTCCAGGAAGAATCAGGTTGTTGGATCTGGCTGGCTAAGTCTCTGCTTCCTTGTTCTGCTTCCTGGTCACCAGGCATGGTTTGGTCACATGACTGCTGTCTACATGCCTGCTCCCTGTCTTCCTCTGACCTTTCCCAGTCTGGTCATCTTGCTCTCGTAAGCAGCACTGGATGTTGTTTCTGTCTCAGCTCTGTCTTGCTGTTGCTTCCTTTCTTTCTACTCCTTGATTCGCCTTGAATTTCTTACTTTCAAACCATGCCCAGTGCAATGACAGAAGGAAGGAAACTAGTCCTTACTGAGTGCCTATCATGTGTCTGGGATTATAAAACTGGCATAGATGTATAATAAAACATTTGAAGTGGGTGTTAGAAATCCCAACACTAAGAAGAAAAATCAAACAAAGAAAACCCTGCTGCTGAGAGAGGTAGAATTTTTTTTTCCATTTTTTTTTAGTGTCAAAATATTAAGAGGGTACAAATAATTTTGTAACAGGGATTCTTTCATTGTATTATATAAAGCTGAAGTCAGGGCTTTCAGTGTGTCCATCACCAGGATAATGTTCACTGTACTCAACAGGTAAGTTTTTACCCCTCATCCCTGAATGATCCCCCTTTGTTGGTTTCCAATGTCCTTTACATCTGTTTGTGCCCTTGTGTACCCATCATTTAGCTCCCACTTATTAGTGAGAACATGTGGTGTTTTTCCATTTCTGAGATACTTCACTTAGGATGGTCTCCATTTCCATCCAAATTGCTACAAAAGACATTATTTCATTCCTTTATACAGCTAAATAGTACTGTGTGGTGTGTGTGTATCTATCTATCTATCTCACTTTTTCTTTATATACTCATGAATTGATGGGTACTTAGGTTGATTCCATATCTTCGCAATTGAATTGTGTTGTGATAAACATTTGAGTACAGGTGTCTTTTTGATAAAATGACTTCTTTTGGGTAGATACCCAGTAGTGGGATTTCTGGATTCAATGGTAGGTCTACTTTTATTTCTTTTAGGAATCCCCATGCTACTTTCCATAGAGGTTGTACTAATTTTCAGTCCCACCAAGAGTACATAAGCAATTCCTTTTTTTCTGCATCCACACCAGCATCTACTGTTTTTTGACTTGTTAATAATGATCACTCTGACAGGGGTAAGGTAGAATCTCATAGTGGTTTTAATTTACATTTCCCTTATGAAAAATGTTGAACATTTTTTCATATGTTTCTTGGCCATTTATTTGTCTATCGTCTTTTGAAAAAATTCTGTTCATGTCTTTTGCTCACTTTTTGATGGGGTTGTTTTTCTCTTGCTGATTTATTTGAGTTCCTTGTAGATTCTGGATATTAGCCATTTATCAGATGTATAGTTTGTGAATATTTTCTCCTATTGTGTAGGTTGTCTGTTTACTCTGTTGATTATTTCCTTTGCTGTGTAGAAGCTTTTTAATTAAGTCCCATTTATTTATTTTTGTTGTTGCTGTATTTACCTTTGAGGTGTTAGTCATAAATTCTTTGCCTAGGCCGATGTCTAGAGAATTTTTCCTGTTTTCTTCTAGAGTTTTTATGGTTTCATGCCTTATATTTAAGTTTTTATTCCACCTTGAAGTAATTTTTGTATAAGGCAACAGATAGGGGGGTCTTGTTTCATTCTTCTGCATGTGGTGAACCAATTTTCCCAGCACCATTTATTGAATAGAGTGTCCCTTCCCCAGTGCATGTTTTTGTCTACTTTGTCAAGGATCATTTTTTTGTAGTTATGTGGTTTTATTTCTGGGTTCTCTATTCCGTTCCATTGGTCTATATCTGTACTTTTATACCAATACCATGCTGTTTTGATTATGATAGCCTGATAGTATATTTTGCTTAAGATTGCTTTGACTATTCAGGCTCTTTTTTGGTTCCAAATGAAGTTTAGGATTATGAAAAATATGACATTGGTATTTTGATGGGAATTGCATTGAATCTATAAGTCACTTTGGGCAGTATAGACATTTTAATGATGTTAATTCTACCAATCCAGGAGCATGGGATGTTCTTCCATTTGTTCGTGGCATCTATGATTTCTTTCACCAATGTTTTGTAGTCCTCCTTGTAGAGACCTTTCACCTCCTTGGTTAAGTATATGCCTATATATTTTATTTTCTTTGCAGCTATGGGACTTCTTAAGTGGCATTGACACCTGCTCTGTTAGAATTCCCCAGTGGGGGTGGGGTGCTCAGCGCCTAGTCATGGGGCACAGGAGAGTGTCTGTTCTCCCTGCTCCCTCCCTGGCCAGCAAGAGTGTTGTGAAGGTGGTTGCAATGAAGCCAGTCAGTGTGGGGGACACACAAACTCATGATAAGACCATTGCTCTCGGGAAGCTGTGCGCACTGAGACCCATTCTGGGTGCTGCCGTGTGCTACGTGGATGTGCAGGGACACAGTGTGGTGGGAGGAAGGTACATGGTTTGGAGACACACAGGTGTGAATCCTGTTTGATCACTTACTGACAGTGTGACTCTGTAAGACACAGGACAGGTCTGAGCCTCAATTCTCTCATCTTTAAATTTTGATTAAGCAACAAGGCTGGTGTGAGGAGTGTGCGTGTGTGTGTGTACACTGGCAAAGAGCAAGTCCTCAATAAATTGTAGCTATTATGTTTTTTCCAAGCAGATTTAGTCTCTGCCCTGTAGAAATATGTGCTTTGAGCCAGATAATATTTACTCTGATTCCTTATTGAAATGATAAATGTCAGAGATTGGGCAGGGTCAGCTTTATATGCAGTAGGAGCCAGTGTGATCTAAGGCTTTGCTACTCAAAGCTTTGGGAGACATGGACCAGGGCATCAGCATTACCAGGGGGCTTGTAAAAAATCCAGGCTCTCAGGCCCTAGCAAAATCTCTGAACCAAAATCGCATTTTAACAATATCTCCTGGTTATTTGTGTACACACCAAAGGCACTGGCATGTCTGCAGAGGTTAGGCCTTCATATTCAAACTGCAAGATACTTCTTAATTCATAGCTCAATGAGGAAATGCTGACACTTTTATAATTTTCTCTTTTGGACAGATATATTTGCCATGGGGTGTGCTGGGGAGTATCTTTGGGTTCTCTTCCATCATCTCAAAGAGGTCTCTGCTGTGTGTGCAATGCTTATTATAGGTATGATAGAAATATGGGGATAGAAGCTGCCCACTCGGATCTACTTTTGGTCTCACTCTGATTGCTTTTGGTAGCCTGTTGCCGGGTGTGTGGACACTGCCGCTGAGTCAGAGTGTGCTGGGGAGCGGAGAAGAGCGTGTGTCTGCTGGTGTTGGCATCTGCAGTTGTGACCCGTGGCCTCCATGGAGCACAGTGCAATGGTTGCCATGGTAACTGCTGTGCTTGGTCAGAGGTGACTAGCTGAGCTGCAGGAATTGGACCAGTGGCCCCTCCCCAGTGTCTTCCTGTTGCTGACGCAGCGGTACAAAGTGCAGTTTGGCCCCACCCCCATGGGAATTTGACCGAGAGGCAGAAGTGAGCTTTCTTGTTCCTTGTTTTGCTCTATGTCCTTCACTCTGGGGAAAACCAAGAAATCTAAGAAAATAGAATAAAAATAAATTAATATGAAATTGGAAGTATTCTGTGCTGAGTGTGATGAATGTGAAGCACATAATGTACATAGGAACTAAAGGCACAAAGAGGACCCCCAGTCCCCCAGAACCCCTGGTTTGGAGCTAAACAAGATGAACACTCAAGGTGAGCTAAGAGATTGCCTCCTCCAAGTGCCTCATTTTACAGATGACAGGTGTGAAGCCCAGAGATGTTCTGCGACTTGATCAAGATCACAGAGCAATGGGAAAATTAAATTCGGTTTATGATCTCTAGAAGCTTATGGCTTACAGCAGCTTGAGAGAAGGGATGATTCTAGAGCTCAAGGTTTCTTATTCTTACTACAGTGCTCTTTCTGATATAATGCACTGCCTGTTTGACTTATTATTTATGTTCTTTTGGGTCTCAGTTTCTCCTAGGCAGAAGAGAAAAATGTCATCTGTCCTGGGCTTGCTGGCAGTGTGGTCCAGGGAAAGAGTGTAGCCCTTGGTGTCAGGCAGACTTGAATTCCAGCACTTGGTCTGATACTAGCAGTGGCTTTGGGTCAAGTTATTTTCCTTTTTTTGAGTCTATTATCTATGAAATGGAAATAATAAAAATACTAATACTAATACCAACAATAACTACCTCATTGGGTTATGGTGATCATGTATATAGAGTATTTGGCATGGTTGATGTTAGAAAAATGTCAGTTTTTGTTCCTGCTCTATCCTTGGAGTGGTAGAGGCTTTGACTTCACTATGGGACCTAATTACTGTGGAAAACTTATAATATTGAATGAAGTACTTATTAAATACATGTTATTAGTGTGCAGTTTCAGACAGCAGTGACCAGATGAAGTGAGAGGCAAAAAGCAAATGGGTCCTAACCTATAAACCTCCAGCAGTCTGTGGATCTTGTGTGACAATAGCTGGTACTTGAAACCACAATGATAAAGCAATACAAAAATGTACCAACAGCCTTGAGAGGTGTGAATAGAGTGTATTGAATTTGAGTCAAAGAGAATTATTCTACTATTATATAAAAGGACTAGCAGAGTCTCATTTAGAATATCATTTTCAATTCTTATCTCTTTAGTATAAAAAGGATATTGTAGCAATGGAGAAGTAAAGAAAAAGCAACGAAAATGCTTCAGGGACTCAGGGAACTTGGTGACATGGAAAGCCAGAGGATCTAGGCTTGTGTTGACTTAAAAATAGAACATAAGGTGATGTAACTGAGGCCTAGGCAACCCTTTGGAACAGGAAGGAGCACTGCTACAAAGCTACTACATTTGTGCTTATGAGAGAAGGGATGTTGCAGGGGACAGAAACTAAGTTTTACACAAGATAGAAGCAAATTCCCTAAGATTCTGGGGGTTTATGTGCATGGCATATTATCCTAGAGCTGCCATAACTAAAGTACTACAAGTTAGGTAACTTAAAAGAATAGGAATTTGTTCTCTCACAGTTCTGGAGGCTAGATTTTAGTAGGGCCATGCTCTCTCTGAAGGGTAGAATCCTTCCTTGCCTTTTTGCAACTTCTATTGGCTGTTCCCAATCCTTGGTGTCCCTTGGCTTACAGTTGCATTCCTCCAAACTCTGCTTTCATGTCCACATGACCTTCTTCTCTGTGTCTGTCTTTGTGTCTCTTCTTTTCTAAGGACACCAGCCATATTGGATTAAAGACCCACTTTAGTGTGACCGATTGTAACTAATTACATTTGCAATGAGCCTATTTTCAAGTAATATCACATTCTGGGGGGCCAAGGATTAGAACCTGAAAATATATTTTTGGGGCATGCAATTCAACTCACAACACATAGAGATAATTCATAGAGTTGTCCACTGAAAATTAGCCTCTATTACCAAGAAGGTAACCATGGAGATTTCTTAAAATGATATTTTTTCCTTTTTATTGGAAAGAAACTCAATTGTAAGTCCTAGCTAATATAATAAGGCAGTAAAAGGAAATAAAAGTATACAGATTAGGAAGGAAGAAATCAAAGTGTCTTTGTTCATAGATGACATGATCATCTATGTAGAAAATCCAAAAGAACTCAAAAAGAAAATACCTCTCCTGGAACTAATAAATAATTATAGCATGGTTATAGAATACAAGGCTAATATACAGAAGTTAATCACTTTCCTGCATACTAGCAAAAGATGAATGGAATTTGAAATTAAAAACATGTTTCCATTTACATTAGCACAATGAAAAATACTTACACATAAATTTAACAAAATACATACCAGATCTATATGAGGAAAATTACAAAACTCTGATGAAAGAAATCAAAGAACTAAAAAAATGGAGAGATATTCCATGTTCATGGATAGGCAGACTCAATATTATCAAGATGTCAGTTCTTCCCAACTTGATCTATAGATTCAAGGTAATCTCAATCAAAATCCCAGCAAGATATTTTATGGATATTGACAAACTGATTCTGAAGTTTATATGGAGAGGCAAAAGACTCAGGATAGCTAATTCAATATTAAAGTAGAAGAACAAAGTTGGGGGACTGTCACTATTCAACTTTAAGACCTACAAAATAAAACTACAGTAATCAAGATAGTATAGACTTCTTATTGCAAGATGGCAGCATGGAAGTGAGCTGGCTTCACTATTCCCCACTCACAGAAAACCATTTAAAAATACAGCACAGAAATTATCACTAGTTAACACCCCAGAACCCAAACAAGAGGAGGAGACAGTTCCTAGAGCCACAGAGAAGTGAAAAAACTCTAAGCATATAGCAAGAGAATCAGACTTCCATATCCACAACATCCCTCCCCCCAGTCTGCCTTGCACCAAGCACGTGAAAAATTTCCCACTTACTCATGGTTTCTACACTGGAAAAAGTGAAATCGAGGTGGACAACCAGCTTCCTCACCATGTTGGGTTCTCTGGCAGGAGACCATTCCCTGTCTCAACTCATGGGAAGCATTGGGAATGCCTGAAGGGAGAAATATCCCTGAGGACAACCAGAGACAAGGGTGGGGGGAGGTGGGATTACCATCTGCAGCCCTGGAAATCCTGCTCTGTAACTCAGCCAAAGGAGATGCCAAATCAGAGTGGCTGTTCGGCAGCACCATGCTGTAATAGGTTTGTTACAGAGGTCTCCAGGGCATGAACCTTTAGCCAACCTTCCCACGCTATTGAAATAGCCCCTTTTGGACCTCCTCCGTTCAGGAGAGGTGGCACTCTGATTACTAGAACCAAGGCAAACCTGGGCTTAAAATACTATCTAGTGCCACAAAGGAGGCAGCAGCCTAGTGGGCAAAACAATCAATAGGTAAGTTACAAAGAATCTTTCTAAACACACACATCCAACAAAAATCAAAAGCTAGACAAAGAAAACTGGAATAAATAACATTGTTGTAGAAAATAAGAGAAATTATTTTATCAGTTGGTACCAGAGTTCCTTTTAAGGAAAAAACTACCTTTGTTTAGGAAAATACCTTGATAGGCCCCTTGGGCATAGACCCGATTACATGGGTTGGGAGGATAAAACAAAAATAGCTAAATAGCTCTGCCTAAGAAATGAACAGGAATTTGGGGCTAAAGTAGAACAAAGGAGAGAGGTAAAAGGAAAGCTAAGCAGTATGGTCAGAAGTTAAAGCTGTAGTAGGTGGGAAATTGGGGAAGCTCTTTAAGAATAGAGAGATCTAAGATTTAGTTTTAAATTATCTGGTCTTTGATTCTGTAATTCAACCCTTCCCTCTAATGGGGATCCCTCAAACGTCCAGTAAGTGTCTATTACACACACACACACACACACACACACACCCCTAATACTTCAATGAAAAGACCTAACTGTGCACCCACAAGAAACTACAGTAAACAGGGACCTCCACAAATGGACAACAAGGGACCAGTGACTGACCCTAATGAGATGGTGATATGTGAACTCTTTGACCAAGAATTCAAAATACAGTTTTAAGGAAACTCAGCGATTTCCAGGAAAACACAGAAAAGCAATTCAGAAATTTATCAGAGAAATTTAGCAAAGAGATTTAAATAATAAAAAAAAATCAAACAGAAATCTTGGATCTGAGAAATACATATGCTAAACTGAAAAATTGGTTAGAGGTTCTTAAGAGCAGAATGGATCAAGAAGGGGGAAAGAATCACTGAGCTTGAAGACAAGCAATTTCAAAATACAAAGTCAGAGGAAAAAAAAAAGAAACAAGAATGAAAAAGAATGTAGATCACCTAAAAGATATAGAAGATTACCTCAAAAGACCAAATCTAAGAATTATTAGTGTTCAAGAGGGAGACGGGCAAGAGTAAGGAGTAGAAAGTTTATTCAAAGAAATAGTAACAGAAAACTTGCCAAAACTTGAGAAAGAGATAAATATCCAGGTATGGGAAGGTCAGAAGACACCAAACAGATTCAACCCAAATAAGACTACCCCAAGGCAATAATAATCAAACTCTCAAAATCAAGGACAAAGAGAGGATCTTAAAAACATCAAGAGAAAAGAAGCAAATAACATATAAAGGAGCTCCAATTTATCTGTCAGCAGACTTCTCAATGGAAGCCATATAGGCCAGAAGGGAGTGGGATGACATTTTCTAAGTACTGAAAGACAAAACTGTTATTTAAGAATACTATATCCAGGAAAGCAATTCTTCAAATAAGGAGAGATAAAGTCTTTCCCAGCCTAACAAAAGATGAGAGAATTCAATACCAACAGCCCCATCTTACAAGAAATGCTGAATGGAGTTGTTCAATCTGAAAGAATAAAAACCACTAATGTGCAAAAAGAAAACATTTGGAAGTATAAAACCCAATGGTAAAATTAAACACATGGACAAACCCAGAATACTTTAATACTGTAATTGTGGTGTGCAATCCACTTATAACTCTAGTATGAAGCCCAAAAAACAATCTATCAAAAATAATAATAGCTACAGCAATCTGTTAAAAAATAGTGAATATTAAAATATGTAAATTGAGGCAGCATAAAGTCAAAATGTGGGATGAAGTTAAAGTGTAGAGTTTTTTTCAGTTTTTCTTTGTTTTTATTCTTTCTTTGTGATCTAAAATAAGTTTTTATCTCTTTAAATAATTATATCTATAAGATATTTTTGTAAGCCTCATGGTAACAACAGTGCAAAAACCTTTAATAGATTCACTAAAAATAAAAAGCAATGAATTAAAACACTACCAGAGAAAAGCAATTAACCACAAAGGAAGACAGTATGAAAGGAAAAAAGAAAGAGAGGAGTTACAAAATAACAACAAAACAAGTAACAAACTAGCAGTAGTAAGTTCTTACTTATCAATAATAACACTGAATGTAAATAGACTCAAGTTTCCAACTAAAAGGTGTAGAGTGTGGCTGGGTGCGCTGGCTCATGCCTGTAATCCTAGCACTCTGGGAGGCCGAGGTGGAAGGGTCGATTGAGGTCAGGAGTTTGAGACCAGCCTGAGCAAGAGTGAGACACCATCTCTAATAAAAATAGAAAAATAAATTAGCTGGGCAACTAAAAATAGAAAAATTAGCCAGGCATGGTGGTGTGCACCTGTAGTCCCAGCTACTAGGGAGGCTGAGGCAGCAGAATCACTTGAGCCCAGGAGTTTGAGGTTGCTGTGAGCTAGGCTGATGCCATGGCACTCTAGCCTGGGCAACAGAGTGAGGCTCTATCTATCTATCTATCTAACTAAATAAATAAATAAAATAAAAAAGGCATAGAGTCACTAAATGTGTAAAGAAAGAAGACCCAACTATATGCTGCCTATAGTCAATCCGCTTCACTTATAAAGACATATAGACTGAAAGTTAAGGGGTGGAAAAAGATATTTTATGCAACCAGAAACCAAAAAAGAGCAGAAGTAACTATACTTATATCATATAAAATAGGCTACAAATCAAACACTGTAAAAAGAAACAAAGCAGGTCACTATATAATGATAAAGGGATCAATTCAGCAAGAGGGTATAACAATTAGCAATATCTACGTACTCAACACCAGAGCTCACAGGTATGTAAAGCAAACATTAATAGATTTAAAGAGAGAGACAGACTGCAGTACAATAATAATAGGGGACACCAACACCCCACTCTTAGTAACAGATAGAACATACAGACAGAAAATCGCCAAAGAAACATTGGAGTTAAACTACACACTAGACCAAATAAGCCTAACTGACATTTACAGAACATTTTACCCAACTGCTACAGCATACACATTCTTTTCATCAGCACTTGGTACATTCTCCAGAATAGACCATCTCTTAGGCAACAAAATAAGTCCCAACAAATTTTAAAAAGTAGAAATCATATTAAGTATCTTTTCTGACCACATGGAATAAAACTAGAAATCAATAACGAGGAACATTAAAAAATACACAAACACATGGAAATTAAACAACACGCTCCTGTCTGACCAATGGGTCAATAAATAACTTAAGAAGGAAATTTAAAAATTTTTGAAACAAATGTAAATGGAAATACAACACCCCAAAATCTATGGGAGACAGTAAAAACAATACTAAAAAGAAGTGTATAGCAATAAACACTTATATCAAAAAATAGGAAGACTTCAAGTAAACAACCTAACAATGTACCTCAAAGAACTAGGAAAGCAAGAACAAACCAAACCCAAAAGTAGAAG
Organism: Lepilemur ruficaudatus; assembly: GCA_963574885.1. Classification (NCBI taxonomy): domain Eukaryota; kingdom Metazoa; phylum Chordata; class Mammalia; order Primates; family Lepilemuridae; genus Lepilemur; species Lepilemur ruficaudatus. The sequence continues at coordinate 68,584 of CAUYRT010048588.1, forward strand.
AAAATAAATAATAAATATTAGAACAGAAATAAATAAAATTGAGACTAAAAAATATAGAATATCAATGAAACAAAAAGTTGGTTTTTCAAAAAGAAAAAACAAAGTTGACAGATTTTTAGCTAGACTATCTAAAAATAAGAGATCAGATTTAACTAAATGAAATCAGCAGTGAAAAATAATACATAGCTACTGAGACCACTGAAATAAAAAGAATCATTAGAGACTATTACAAACAACTATATGCCAACAAATTAGAAAACCTGAAAGAAATTGTTAAATTCCTGGATACATACAACCTACCAAGATTAAACCATGAAGAAATAAAAAAACCTCAACAAACCAATAATGAATAATGAGATCAAAGTCATAATAAAAGGTCTCCCATCAAAGTGAAGCCTAATATCTGATGGTTTCACTCTTGAATTCTATCAAACATTTGATAAAGAACTAATACCATTTCTACTTAAATTCTTCAAAAAAAATTGAAAAGGAGGGAATACTTCCAAATCCATTATAAGCAGCCAGCATTGCCCTGATACCAAAACCAGACAAGGTCACACCAAAAATAGAAGACTGCAGGCTAATATCACTAATGAACATAGGTGCAAACGTTCTCACCAAAATAGTAGCAAACCAAATCCAACAACACATTCAAAAGATCATTCACCACAGTCAAATGAGATTCATCTCAGGGATGCAAGGGTGGTTCTGCATAGTCAAATCAATAAAAATGATCTAAGACACTAACAGAACCAAGAATAAAAACCATATAATCATTTCAATGGGTGCTGAAAAAGCAGTCAATAAAATTCAACATCCTTTTATAATAAAAATCCTCAACAAACTGGATATAGAAGGAACATACCTCAAAATAATAAAGGCTACATAATCACAAACCCACAGCTAACATCATAACGGACAAGGAAAAATTGAAAGCCTTCTTTCTAAGATCTGGAGCAAGACAAAGATGCCCATTTCACCACCTTTTTTTCAACATAATACTAGAAGACCAGGCCTGATCAGTAAGGCAAGAGATAGAAATAAAAAGCATCCAAATTGGAAAGGAAGAAGTAAAATTAGCCTGTTGACAGATGACATGATCTTATAAAAACATGAAAACTGCACCAAAAAACTGTTAGAACTGATAAACAAATTCAGGAAAGTTGCAGGATACAAAATTAACATACAAAATCAGTAGCATTTGTGTATGAAAACCATAAAACAATCTGAAAAAGATTCAATGTAATCTTTATCAAAATACCAATGACATTCTTCACAGAAATAGAAAAACAATCGTGAAATTTGTATGGAACCACAAAAGACACTGAATAGTCAAAGCAATCCTGATCAAAAAGAACAAAGTTGCAGGCACCGTACTACCTGACTTCAAAATATACTACAAAACTATAGTAACCAAATCAGCATGGTACTGACATAATTATAAATAGACACACAGACCAGTGGAACAGAATAGAGAAACCAGATATAAATCCACACATTTTCAGACAATTCAATTTTGACAAAGATGTCAAGAACATACATTGGGGAAAGGGCAGTCTCTTCAATAAATAGTGCTAGAAGAACTGGATAACTATAAGCAGAAGAATGAAACTAGACTCCATATCTCACCATATACAAAAATCAAATCAAGGTTGATTAAAGACGTTAAGACCTGAAACTATGAAACTACTAGAAGACAATATTGTAGAGACACTCTAGTACATTGGCCTGGGCAAATATTTTTTGTATAAGTTCTCAAAACAACAGGCAACCAAAACAAAAAACTAAATAATCCAGGTTCAAAATGGGCAAAGATCTGAACAGACATTTCTCTAAAGAAGACAAACAAATGGCCAGCAAGTATATCAAAAAAGCTGAACGTCATAGTCATCAGATACATGCAAATCAAAACCACAATGAGATATTATCTCACCCCAGTTAAAATGACTTTTATCAAAAAGACAGGGAATGATGGAAGCTGATGAGGATGTACAGAAAGGGGAAACTTCTCCGCTGTTGAAGGAAATATCAACTAGTACAGCCACTATGAAAAGCACTATGGAGGTTCCTCAAAAAATTAAAAATAGAAGGACCATATGATCCACCAATTCTGCTTCTGGCTGTATATCCAAAAGAAAGAAAATGGGTATATCAAAGAGATATCTGCACTGCCGTGTTTACTGAAGCACTATTCACAATAGCCAAAATATGAAATCAACCTAAGTGCCCACCACTGGATGAATAGGTAAAGAAAATGTGGTGTACATACACAATGAAATATTATTCAGCCACAAAAAGAATAAAATCCTGTCATTTGCAGCAACATGGATGGAACTGGAGGTCATTATGTTAAGTGAAATAAGCCAAGCACAGAAAGACAAAGAGTGCATGTTCTCACTCACATCTGGGAGCTAAAAAAGTGAATTTCACAAGGGTGGAGAGTAGATTGGTAGTTACCAGAAACCAAGAAGTTTAGGGAGTCACAAAGAGAGTTGATTAATGGGCATAAATATACAGTTTGATAGAAAAAGTAAGACCTGGATCAGTAGGGTGACTAGAGTTTGTACATTTCAGAACAGCTAGAAGAGAATAATTTGAATGTGTCAAGCATAAAAAAAGATAAATATTTAAGATGATGACTATCCCAATTACACTGACTTGATCTTTACAAATTATATGAATGTTTTAAATTATGTACCCTGAAAATATATACATCTATTATGTATCAATAAAAAAATTTTAAAAAGGACAGTCTAGTGTTGGTAAAAGAATAGACAAATCAATTGATGGAACAGAATAGAAAGCCTAGAAATAGACCCACATAAATTCTGTCAACTTATCTTTGATCAAGAAGCAAAGGCAACAGAATAGAGCAAGAGAATCTTTTAAACAATTGGTGCTAGAACAACTGAATATCCACATGCAAAAAAAAAAAAAAAGAATCTAGACACAGACATAGACCTTATACTTTTCACAAAATAACTCAAAATGGATTATAGACCTAAATGTAAAGTGAAAAATTATGTAAATCCTGGAAAATAACATAGGAGAAATTTTAGGGGACCTGGGATGTGGTGATGACTTTTTAGACACAACACCAGAGGCAAGATCTATGAGAGAAATCATTGATAAGTTGGATTTCATTAAAATTAAAAACTTCTGCTATGCAAAAAACAGTGTGCAAAGAATGAGAAGACAGCCACAAACTAGGAGAAAATATTTGCAAAAGACATGTCTGATAAAGGACTATTATCCAAATATACAAAGAACTGTTAAGACTCAACAGTGAGAAAACAACCTAACCAAAAAGTGAGCCAAATGCTGGAACAGACACCTCACCAAAGAAGATGTACAGATGGAAAATAAGCATATGAAAAGATTCTCAACATCTTACATTACTAGGGAATTGCAGATTAAAATAACAATGAGATACCACTGCACACCTATTAGCATGGCCAAAATCCGGGACACTGACGACACCAAATGCTAGCAAGGATGTGGAGCAACAGGAACTCTCATTCGTTCCTAGCAGGAATGCAAAATGGTACTGCCACTTTGGAGGACAGTTTGGCAGTTTCCTACAAAACTAAACATACGCTTACCATATGATCTAACAATTGTGCGCCTTGGTATTTACCCACATTAGTTGAAAACGTATGGCCACATAAAAACCTGCACATGGATGTCTGTAGCATCTCTCTCCGTAACTGCTCAAACAGGGAAGCAACCAAGATGTCCTTCAGTAAGTAAATGGATACATAAAACGGTGGTACATCCAGACTTTGGAATATTATCCAGCACTAAGAGGAAATGAGCTATCAAGCCATGAAAAGACTTGTAGGAAATTTAAATGCATGTTACTAGGTAAAAGAAGCCAATCTGAAAAGACTACACACTGATTCTAACTACATGCCATTCTAGAAAGCGCAAAACTATGGAGACAGTAGAAAAGATTAGTGGTCACCAGGGGTTGGTGGGCAGGAGGAATGAATAGGCAAAGCACAGGGGATTTTTAGGGCAGTGACACTATCCCATATAACACCGCACTGGTGGAAATACATAGTTATATCATTGTCAAAACTCATAGAATGAACAACACCGAACACTAATGTAGACTATGGACTTTGGGTGATAATGATGTGTTGGTGTGGGTTCATTCATTGTAACAAGTGTATCACGCTACTGGGGGACATTGATAATGAGGGAGACTGTGTGTCTCTAGGGTAAGGGAATATATGGGAATCTCTGTACCTTCCACTCAGTTTTCCTGTGAACCTGATATTGCTCTAATTTAATTGAAACAATTTCATTGTGGTAAAAACCACATAATGTAAAATATACCATCTTAACTATTTTTTAGCGTGCAGTACAGTAGTGTTAAGTATATGCAAGACCACAGGCCTTTTCAGGGTCATGGGGTGGACTGTGTGGGACCAGGCTCTGAAACATACCACGGTCAGACACCAAAAACATGCCCAAAACCAGACAATGCTACTTCATTTTTTGGTGAATATTCCGAAAACTGGAGATTGGGCAAGAAAGCACACTCCTCTGGAGACTGAAAAAGAACCATTAGCAGAAACAGGAGTTGAAACACATTTAGCGAGAGCAGAGGTGCTGACTCTCCGTAGTGCAGATGCTGAAAGCAGGGAAAGTTTTCTGAAGCCTTCTGTGCAGCTCCCGAAGCTTTCCTTCTGTGGCTGGGGCTTCTCCCATCCCAGGGAGACATGCAGGTGTGCCTGCGAGGAAGGCACGAGGAGGAAGGGGACATCCTGCTCCAGTGGGGGTGGGGGTGGGGGCAGGGGAACAGGGAGGAGGGGGTCCCTGCAGAGAAAGGTCTCCCTTCTCCCCTCAGCTGGGCCCTGGGGGGAAGGTGAGGGTAGAGGAGGAAGACCCAGATTGGGCTCTGCCCTTTCTGTCTGCTTGTCCCCGTTCTGCTCTCCCTTCCAGACAGAGAGAGAGAGAGAGAGAGAGAGAGACAGAGAGACACAGAGAGAGGCCCATGTCTCTGACTCCTTCACCTTCTCTTTCATCTGTTATAGCTGGGTTTCAGGAAGTGACCATGATTATTTCATGAAATAAAACTGTTTTGAAGGCTGTCCAGGCCAGGCACTGTGCTTTGCGGGGAGCGATGGTGGGGAGCAACCTTCGGGGGAGCGTTGCAGGACGGAGGAGTAACCCCCCAGGTGGGAGAGGGCCCCGTGGGCAGGGGGAGCACCAAGGCGGGAGGAAGCCTGGGCAGCCTCTCAGAAGGGTGGAGCTCCATGCTCTCTTGTCCACAGGTGACTATGCGAAGTATCTGGAGAATGACTTTGGTTTAGGGTTAAGAAAAAATCTGTTAATAGTGTATTACCTAGTGGTAGGTAGGCTTGCACTAGTGTTGGTGAATTGGGTGTAATGCAGAGCGCAAGTCGTACTTGACAATGCAAGTGGGCAGGAAGAACTGGCCCCTTAATATCCACAGCATGGAGACCCTCTGGCTTCAGGCCTCATCTGACATTTCCAGTCTCATCCGCCCTGCCCTGTCCTGCCTGTCCTTAGAATCCACTCTTGCCTGCACCGTTTCAACAGCACGTGGAAGGGGAGGTGGAATCTTTAATGCTAATGGTTTAGAACCCTTCCTTAGATGGCCAGTGGGGTCTCATCCTCTCTCCTCCTCTTCATCCTCCCTTCCCCCTCCCTTCCCGTCACTGCTGTGGCATCGGTGGTCTGAACTCCTGAGCGACCCGCCAGTGACATCTCCCTGCACATCCTGTCTCCAGCTCCTGCACAAAGTGCTGGCAGCATCTTTTAAAACCGTTAACCAGGAAGGGGTGCCAGGATTGCAAATGAGTCTTTCCTACAGTGTGGCTGAGAGCTAACCTCACTCTCAGAGGCAGCCTGAAGCTGAAATAAGTCTTGGCTGCCCAGAGCGAGAGTTCCTGGTGTGTCGTCGACAGCGAACACAGCAGCACACCGCGCTTGCTGACGCGGGGGAGGCAAAGCGGGAAGAGGAAGCCAGGAGGCTGCGGGCTGGGAGCTTAGAGCGGGGCGGTTGATGGTGCAGCCCAGTGAAGTACTTTTACGTGGATAATTAATACTGGAGACACAGCACAGTGACAGAGAGTCTCCCTCAAGAGAACACTGTCAGTCTCCTTATCATTTATTCTTTTCCAACCAAATTGATGGGCCAGTCGGCCGCCTTTCTGGATCCACACGGATGATGAAACTGCAAACAAGTTTCATTTAAATAATGGGCAAATCTTCCAATTAGTCAGAGCCTAATCCTCGTGACTTAAAAATGACAAACTGCTCTTACCACCGCCTCTGTTTGTTGAAAAGATAAAATAGGGGGGGAAAAACCAAATGAAAAACATTGATTGAAAAAAATTTATATGCGTAGATTCTACTACACATTAATCTAGGGGGAGCTTTACAAAGTCAATAATTGTCATAAAGATTCATTGGTCAACATTTAAGGCCTAATTAAATATAAATATATATATACACACGTATATTTGATGGTTTTTTGCTCAAGTGTATTCATTTTCTTACTATCAGGATATTTTAATTTCTCTGTAAGACCAAAGAGGAGTTCTCAGTAAAGGGACAGTTGTGGCTGACATAAATAAGTAGGCATTTAAAAATAAGCACCTTAAAATAAATTTGTTATCAAAGTTAAATGCATCCTCTGCTATGTAACTGTTTGAATCCTTATTTAGAAATTATTCCCTAAATACGTGAGAACAAATCACATTCACTGTGTTCATTTGTTATTCCTTCACAGAGCCAGCAAGCATTTTATTGAACACCTACTATGTAGCAGGCCTACAGCAAGATATTCCACTAGAAACAAACAAATGCTTGTCCTCAGGGAGGATGATATGCAAATAAGCAAATGTCACACCTGAGTTGCTCGAACTCTCTCATGTAGTGCTTCTCAAATAGAAGCGTGCTAGGAATTGCCTTGGGATGCCTTAAAATGAAGATTTTGAGTCGGCAGGTCTGGAAGGGGGCCCAAGTTCTACATTCCTAGCATGCTCGCAAGCAATGCTGGGACCATTCTGGGAGGACAGGGTCACAGCAGAGGTAGCCACAGGGCTCTGCTGGAGACAGGAAAGAAGGAGGACACTTTAGCGCGGGGAAGGGCTGGGGCTGGGCTGGAGCAGACAGGTGAGCTGACAGGTAGAGAGTGAGCAGCAGACTGATTGACACCGGGTCAGTGTACACTTTCCTCAAATACTGCATTTTTTTTTTTTAAATCACTTTACTCTCCTGGCCAAGATCTCTCAATAACTGATTTCTGTGTAATATATTTAATCCAACTCTGGACCAGGCACTCCGGATTCTCCTTCACCTGCTCCTCTGCCGCTTCCCCGTCTCCGGCATCCTCTCTCAGTACTCTGGGAGCCCTTCCCATTCTGACTCAGCCGTTCCACTTTGTCAAATCCTGCTTCAACCTCCTTCCTCCTCTTCCACTCTCTGCTACGACCACTGCTACCAGCAAGTGTCTATCGAGAGGCTGCCATGTGGTTAGACATTGTGCTACGTATTTGACATCCATCTTCACATTAATCCACATGACCACCCTATGGAATAGGTATTGTTATTATACCCATTTTGTGGCTGGGAAAACTGAGGCAGACGGAGGTAATGTTACTCACCCAAAGTCACAATACTACACACCAAAAGGTGGCAGAACCAGAATTTAAGCTTAGGTTAGCGGCCCTCCAGAGCTGGTATTCTTAACCACCAGCCATTTTCTCTGTTTCTATAGTATAGCAGCTCTGCTTTGGCTTACACAATAATTTTTACATGAAAGGTCTTTTCTTTATTTCGTCTTTGTCCCTTTTGCCCTTTAAAATTTGGCTTCCTTTACCTAACACCACCCATTCGGAAGATTCCATGTTCCTTTGCTCTCTCTGACCTTGTCCCCAGGCCCATGTTGCTGTCCCCTGCTTTTTTTCATCTAGGATGTCTTATCTTTTCACCTTTAGTATGCTTTTGCCTTTTTATGCACACAAATTGCTTAGATTGATAGGTGTCCAATGCTTGTCAAATCAATGACTTAGCTTTACGGTGTGCTCTTTCATAGTAAGAGCAGGCGAGAGCAAAACCTACCTATAAAACTCATATTTAAATGTACAAATTCCATCTATGTAAATGTGCACCGACTGGGTTGGTTTTCAAAGTGTGATCCACAGACCCTTGGGGCCTCCAAATCATTTAAGGGGGGGGCCTGTGGGGTCAAAACTATTTTCATAATAACATTAGATGTCATTTGCCTTTTTCGTGGTGTTGACATTTCTACTGATGTTGCGAAAAAAAGGATGGGACGGGATGCTGGAGCCTTCGCGTGAATCAGGGCAGTGGCCCCGCAGTGTGCCAGCGTCTGTGGCATGACACACCACCAAGCATGTAAAAAAATTAAAAAAAAACAAAGCCAGTTTCACTTAAGAATGTCCTTGATCCAGCAGTAAAAATGATTAATTTTACCATACCTTAGACCTCGAGTATGCATCTCTTTAAAATGATGTGTGAAAACGTGGGAGGCGCCGGTAAAACACCCCGCCGCATGGTGCGGGCGGTGGCTGTCTGGATGGCAGACTCTCGTGTGATTGAGTTGTGAGCTGAACTAGTTGCTTTTTTCGTGAAACACTATTTTTTACTTGAAAATGTCTGACAGACAAACTGGTTATTCAGACATGGGTATTGGCAGACATTTTCTTTTAAAAATGAATGAAGGGAGCCTGTCACTTCTAGGAAAACAACTGACAGTGTTTGTTGCCAATGATAAAATCTGAGCTTTCAAGCGAAAATTAGAATTTTGGAAAACTTGTATCCGCCACTGTGAGCCTGACAGCTTCTCGATGCTTACAGACTTTTTTTGTGAGATTGGGGGTGGTATTAATGCATGTTGGTTTTGGGGATATTACATAATGTACGTCAACGATTGGAAGATTTGCACAAATTAATGAATTAGTATTTTCCACATAATCAATGCATGAGTAAAAGATCCATTCAATGTACAAAATAGGCAAATGGATTTTAATATAACCAAGTGGGGAAAAGTTCCTCAATGTAGCTTTAGATTCCATATCACAACTAACCTTTAAGAAATGACTACTTGTTGAGCTTTGCCATAGCATTGAAGAATATTCACAATTATCTGAAAAACTAAAATACTCTGCCCTTTTTCAACTACATATTTGTGTCAGACTGTATTTTCTTCATATGCATCAACCAAAATAAATATCTCAACAGACTAAATGCCGAAGCAGAAATGAGAATTCAGACTTGTTCTATTAAGCCAGATCTTAAAGAGATTTGTGAAAATATATATAAAAAAAAGTTAAATTCTTGTCACTGTTTTCTGTTCCAGACAATCGCTATTTTTTCATAAGATTATTTTATTCATTAAGATTATATTATTGTTACTGTCCTCTCTGAATGCTTTTGGAGCCCAGCGACCACCATGATATGAACCGACCTGGATGACAAGAGATCTGTGGCTCAGTCTCCTTCATCACTGTCTCAGTCTGGTGACTGGCGATGACCATAGAAATGTGAGTGAGCCCGGCTGAGACCAGCAGAAGACCTACCTGACTGAACCCAGCCCAGACTGCTGGCTCACAGAATTATGTAGAAAATAAATGATAGTGCTTTAAGCCTCCAGGTTTTGGGGGACAATTTGTTAAGCAGCAAGAGCTAACTGATACACCACCTTCATTCCACATCTGGGTTACTGCTGTGCCCTCCATGCTGTCTGTCGCTTTCCAATCTCTCTCCTCCCTCTTTTGATTTCTCCTTCATACTGTAGCCAGAAAGATCTTTTAAGCCATAAATTGGATCATGCTAACGTCACTAGATAACAGCCCTCTACGCATGTGGAGTGAGAGCCAAGCTCCGTAGCTTGCCACGGCTTACTGGGCAACCTGATCTGGTCCCTGGCAATCTTTTTATGAGCTGGTCTCCTTTCATTCTGCCTTACACACTGTGTTTCGGCCCCATGGCCACAGTCTCTGCCCTGAGCATGCCAACTTCTTTCCCATTCGGGGATACGGCACTTGCTGTTCTTGTTGCTGGCTCACATTCACCCTGGCTCTTTGCCTGGTGGGCTTGCTTTCCTCTTTCAGGCCTCAGGTCAAATTCTGCCTCCTCCTTGAGAACCTTCCCTGACCACTTTCTCCGAAGCACTGTCCCTGCTCTTCCCATCATAAACGTCTTACAGTTCCATCTAGCATTTCTCTCTTATTTATTGACAAAGATGTTGTCTCCTTGGTGCACTGATACGTGTCTAGCTCCTAGACCAATGCCTGGCTCATAGTAGGAGTTTAGTAAATATTCAACAAATCCCCTCTGAGTAAGGAAAGAGGATTGATCTCTCAGGGATTGTCCTACTCACAGGTGGCTGCACACAGGGCACAATTTGAAAGATGGCCTCCTGTCCCCAATGCTGTTGCCATCCTGACCTAACAAAACACAGAGTGATATGGTACAGAGTTCTCTAAGCTTGCCTAAACACAAGAATCACTCATATTAGGAAAACACATGGCTTGGGTGCTACTGAGTCAGAATCTATATTTAAGCAAATACCCTAATGATTCTTGTGATTGGCAAGCAGGAGAGGCCCTGCAGAGGTGAGAAGAGCGTGGGTTTGGGAATCAGTGTCAGGTCCAGTTCTATCCGGGGTCTTACTGGCTGAGCGACCTTATCTCTTCCTCCTGCCTGCCCTCAGTCATTCACTCACTCACTCACTCATTGATTTAATAAATTATTGTCGAGCATCTGCTATGTTTAGATATAGCTTTTGGCAATGGGAGTACAGCCGTGAGCAAGATCCATAAGATGCCTGTTCCATGGGGCTTTGCTGGGGGGAGACAAATAAATGAACAAAGTAATTCCAGATAAGATAAATGCCTCTTACAGGATGGAAGTGGGAAATACATCAGAGTGATGGGCTAGGTACCAGAGTGCCCTTTTAGACTGAGTGGTCAGGGAAGACCTCTCTGACAGGGTGGCCTTTGTGTTGAGACTAAATGATGAGAGGATCCAGCCTAGAGATGACATTGCAGACAGAGCGAGCAGAGAGTGCAAAGCCCTGAGCCTCAGCGAGTCTCTGCTTCCTCATCTGCAAAGCACTATGCCCCAGATGGGTGGCTGGGTTAGTAAAGGGTGTGAGATGATGAAGTAATACCGAGCCTGATAACTCGGCAGCTACTCAGCAGATGTTGTTTCCTTCTGGCCTGGGGGCAGGAGATGAGATAATGCACTCCTTCATTTATTCAACAAATATGCGTGAGGCATTGTGGGAGGGAGGGTTTCTCTCCCAAAGGGCTTACAGTGGGTAAGCTAAAGCACGCGTACAACGTGACGCAAAGCAGAAAGTGGACAGTGATGCTTGTAAATTATTCCCCACTGTCAGAGGCGTTTTGCTGGGGCCAAGAGATGGCGAGAGGGTTGAGGAGGGAAGTCTGGAGGGCCATGCAGTGTCCAAGGTCCCTTAAGATGTTCATTCTGGGGCTGTGCAGAGATGTTGAGACAGAGCCAGAAGGAGGAAGGACTTAGGTGATTGGAATGTCCCCCAAATGACCATCACCTGCTTCTTAATTACGCTTTTCAGTCTCCTTCCGTTTCCTCCATTCCTCAAGGGCCTCAGCGTCCTCTGCCAGACACTCAGGGTCCATGCCAGGGACTAACATCCATCAAGGGCACCTCTAGTTCCCGCTCGGCACCTGCGCTTGTGCACTTGAGTCAGAGCTTGGCGGGGGTGGGGAGCAGACTCATTCAGCTCATTGGCACACCTAGCAGGGGACACAAGAGGGGGCAGAGGAAAGAGCCCTTTCCTGCCGAGCCTGGGTGATGAACACTTCAGCAGGTCCACAGGGCGCAGAGTAAATCACTTACTTACATTTCCTGCATCATTCCTAGGGTTTAATTACAGTGGAAGTTCTCACTTTCTAGATGCAGACGCTGAGGTGATAGGCAATGGGGCCCCACACCAAGGTTTATTCAGAATAGAATTTTCTTCTTTTTTTGAGACATAGTCTCGCTCTGTCCCCCAGGTAGAGTGCGGTGGCATCATTTTAGTCACTGCAACCTCAAACTCCTGGGCTCAAGGGATCCTCCTGCCTCAGTCTCCCGAGTAGTCTGCTCAACTTGGTGTGGGCAGACTTTGAGCTCTGTGCTTTCTTTTTTTTTTTTTTTTTTTTTTTTGATACAGAGTCTCACTCTGTTGCCCAGGCTGTAGAGTGCCATGGCATCAGCCTAGCTCACAGCAACCTCAAACTCCTGGGCTCAAGCAATCCTTCTGCCTCAGCCTCCCGAGTAGCTGGGACTATAGGCATGCACCACCATGCCCAGCTAATTTTTTCTATATATATTTTTAGTTGGCCCTTTAATTTCTTTCTGTTTTTAGTAGAAACGGGGTCTCGCTCTTACTCAGGCTGGTTTCGAACTCCTGACCTTGAGCGATCCTCCCGCCTCGGCCTCCAAGAGTGCTAGGATTACAGGCGTGAGCCACCACGCCCGACCACTTTTCTATTTTCTTACTGTGCACAAAAGTTACTGACATATGGCTGGTTCTTAGTAACTTTGATTAAATTTCTTTCTGCTCTACCTCTTACAGAAGGCTTGCAAAAGGGCTCTGTCTTGAGATGGTGATGGAGCCTATGCCCAGATTTCTCTTTCCCCCAACTGAGTTTATAAGGTAACATGACTCTTCCTCGGGTGGCATGTAGGCTTCATTTCTCTGTTGGTTGGTTCACTCACAATTCTATATCCAGGGCCTCAAACAGTGCCTGGCAATTAATAAGCACTCCATAAATATCTGTTGAAGGAATAAATGAATGGCATGTTGTGACTTTCCCTAGATGACAGCCCATATCCAGCCACTGGCTGTAGAGATAAGTACCTCTAGTACATGCTTCACCACCGCATCCGTAGTTCCAAACAGATCAACCCCAGTTATTCCTCTCACATCCGACTCCACTGCACCAGGGGACAAGTTTTTTTTCCTTAGACCTTTGAAGGGATAAGGAGTGAGATGAAAGATGTAAACAAAATGTTATCAAAAAGAGCACAGTAGTAGAAATACTGAAAGATACAGTGAAGAAGAAGAGAAAAAGAAATTGAGAGTTCCTATCTATTTCCAAAAATATTCAAAATATTGAAGTACATTCACTATCTTCTCTTCTGCTCCCTCAAGACTTAAACAGACTAACTACTAGAATTTCTTTCTACAGGTCAACTCAAATTTCTGACACAGCTAACCTCTTCTTCAACAAATCTTACCTCAAAAGCTGTCTAATTCACTTATTGCCCACTTTCCATTCTTCAGTGTTTTTCAATGTGGCCTCAATTGGTAAACATTCAATTTCCATTTGCAACTTCATGAATTCTATAGCAACTTTTCCCACCATCATCTCAAAAAATTGGGGAAAAAAAGGCCATTTCTCAAACTGGAAGTTTTTAGGCAACTCATGGGGAATTTCCAAATGGGTTATGGAAACTAGACCTATTAAGTACAAAACAGCTATTTTGTGGAAGATACTGTAAAACTGTGAGCCATGCAAAAAGTGTACTTACACTTTCTACTTGACTCCTGAATGAGAATAAAGTAATTAAAACTGTCATGTCCTTTTAAGTTCTTGCTTAAAAGGTTGCTTACAGATCTGAATACATATATTTTGCCATTAAAACCTTTGGAGGCTAGTCTCACTCGGAGGAATTAGCCCATAATTTAAAAACAATAAGAAAAAGACACCAGGATAATAAGAGTCTTATTTGTAGAGGACCCACATTTGTGGATCAATTACATTTATCTTTAAAAGCTATTTGTGCTATAGTCAGAACCAAAATTATTATAACTATTCTCTACTACCTTACATTTGAAAAGTATTTTGTGGATGTCAAAGCACTCTAATGTATGTTATGTGATTTGATTCTCATAACAAACCTTTGAGATAAGCAAGCAGGTATAATTATACCAATTTATAGACGAGAAAATAGAATTGGGACTAAAATTCTATCTTTAGAAATATTTGGGGGAGAAAGCATAAGATGAAATTACCTAGCATGTGTAAAATAAAAAACAAAAGACAATTACGTATAATAAAAGGAAAAAAAACCTAAGTAATTTCAAGCCTGCCATCTGTAGGAAAATATGAAAACTCAAATTTAATGACTATATTTATATTCATTGTTTTAAAATTATAATATATTTCTTCTGTTATAGTGGTACCTACATATTGGCATTAGAGAAGAGCTTAAAAGGCCATGACAGTTTTAATTATCTTGTTCTCTGCCCAAGATAAGCATTTAACCAATAAGTAGAGAGAAATAAAGCTGATGCTTTACAAAAAAAATAAAACAATAAATGAAACAAAAAAATGTACTCTTATGAAGCAAAGCTTCATAAATACAGTATCGCTGGGATGCCTCCTTTCACTTATTTCACTTGTCCCTTTAATAGGATCTGTCAACTTTTTCTAATGAGTTGGTATATGAAATAGATTCAAAGGAAGATACAAAGACAGACAGCTGTGAGGAACTTCACCTCCAATAAGCTTCAACAAACACATTAAAAAGAAAGCTGTACAACAGAATGGAAGCCTTTGTTGCACTAGCATGTAATGATCCAGGAAAAGGGGTAGGGCAAAAACAGACAGATGAATAGTGACAGGCAGTGAAAAGATAACTTAGAGAAGAAATACTTGAGCCTTCAACAAGCCACTCACTAGGACTAAACGACAGATGGAAAATTTCTACAGAAGCTACCCAAATCCAGAGGAAGAGAGAACACTCTCAGAATGGACCAGTTTGATGCATGCCTCCCAATGGGGACCAGGGGAAGCAGTAAAGAGAGATGGATGAGAACAGGATTTGGCAGCATATTAATACTTTTTTAGTAGCCATTTCAAAGACTGAGTCTGAATTACATGGGCTTGACATGCAAAGGTATAAGCACATTAAAATAATTTAACTGTCAATTTACTTGGAAACTCAAGCTAAGAAAATAACCTATCTTTTTTATCTAGGTTGTAAATATATTCCCTTTCAAACAAATAGTTTTTGCCAGGCTAACACAAAAGATTCAGCAGGGCCAGCACAGTGTAATCAAGCCTGTAATCCTAGCACTCTGGGAGACCAAGGCAGGAGAATTACTTGAGGTCAGGAGTTTGAGACTAGTCTGAGCAAGAGCAAGACCTCGTCTCTACTAAAATTAGAAAATATTAGCCAGGTATGGTGGCACACATCTGTAGTCTCAGCTACCAGGGATGCTGAGGCAGAAGAATGGCTTGATCCCAGAAGTTTGGGGTTGTAGTGAGCTATGATGCCACTGCACTTTAGCCAGGGCAACAGAGCAAGATGATGTCTAAAAAAAGAAAAAAAAAAAGAAAGAAAAAAGATTCATCAGGTTAAGCTAAGCTCTATGGGGCTCAATCTTCACGTAAGAAGTATCAAAAGACCTGTTAATATTTCTACATTCTCTTATTGCTTATCTAGCTCAAAAAGAGACAATCAAAAAAATTAGAATTATCAGTAGTCCTCAAAATTTAGGAATATTCACTCTTACTCAGAACTAACTTTTCCCTCTTGGAAATAATACTATTAGCTCTAGTCCCTAACAGATCTAAAAGCTAATTCCTCTTCCTATGTTCGGTCTTATCTAAACACAACCAAAACAGATTTCTGCTGAAAAGAGTACGCTGGTTTCTAGACCAAAAAAACAAAAAAGATAAGTACAAAAGTCTAACCCCAAAGCTGCTGCTTCTTAGTTAAATACAAAAGCATCTCCTTCCACTCTGGTTAAGAGGTTACTGGAAGTCAAGAGAGTTGTAGGTAAAGAACAACACTTAGAAATGGTAAAGAGAGCATTAACATTAATACAGCGAGTTAGCACAAAATTTTCGCTATCACATATACTAAGTATAGGAATTGCAATGTTATTATATAGTAATCCATGCACTTCACACATTCAAGAGCAAGTATAAACCCCATGGGGTCACACTTCCTCCCTCTCTTCTCTGATCTAGGGCCCTTAATTTTGATCCAAAAACATTCTCAGCCTACAAAAGGTGAAGAAGAGTATTTCTTGCCTTGGGCATTTCATGATCACCAATGAGAATCCAACCACTTGATTATCCCAAATTGCTTTAGCTTGACCAAAGGGAACATGCTGTGCTAGCATCAGAAGGCACAAACCATACTCTTAGAGTGCAGCAGAATAAGGGTCCTTTTCGTCCCCATGTTTAAGAAAGAATTAAGCCCTAATACCCAAAAGCTTTACTTTAGGATATATAACAAATTAACTTCTGTACAATCTAGAATGGCATTAGCTATATATCATTCTTGGAAGAATTGAGTAAATAGTCATGGAAAGTACTTTCTGTAGCACTTAATTTTCTTACAGGATCCAGGCTGGGAAAGGATATTCTAAATAACTGCCCCTGATCAGGTAGAACAGCATGAATTGGAATCCAACCCCATCAGGCTCCTATATCCTGAGATAGAGAGGTTGCTTTGAATGTGTGCACAGTGAGAAACCATGGAAAGCCATAGCTAGGTTACTGGGAGAGTGGATGCTAAGCTCCCTGGTACTGGTAGTGAGGAGAGGGCACAGGCTCATAGTGCCTGGACCTAGCTCCTCCTGTTGGCATGGCTGGTCATATCTGGGTGTACTTCAAAAAACCTAGTCAGTTTGATGAAAAACTGCAATGGCAAAGCTCTAGAGAAACTGTTGCCCTTTCTCCAATACAATCTTGTATATATCACTCTCTTTAATTCTAAACCTTTGAAAACTGCAAATACAGCATGATCTAGACTCGAAGCTTTACTCTGCAACGGTCCCCATCTTCCCTTGGATTGTTTCTATGCTACATTAATGTAAACAACTGCTACTGCAACATTCCAAATGCTGTATCCAGGAATCCCAATTTCCAACTTGATGATCATTATTGGTCTATAAGAACAAATACCATATTGCCCTAGCCTACCATGCAGTGAGGGAGTTGGGAAAAGTTATCACCTCAGCTGCACAATGCAGAAGGGTGACTCCTTTATTACCACAAAGACTAGGCATGGACCTATGAAGGAGTCTTCCTTTTATAGAATGAAACATTGTTTTGTAGTCTAGCTGCTGACATTTCAGGGAACTCAAATCTCTGAGAATTTCTAACCCAACAAATAGAGATATTATCAAGTAAATGTAGCTAGGCAGAGAATCATAGCATTTTGTGTCTCATTTCCCTATTCCAACACAAAGAGTTTCCATCTGTCTCACAGGTACGGTCCTTTCTGTGCATTCAAATTCTCTAGTTAGCAATTTCTTAGCTCTTCTTTTTATAGCACTAAACATTTAAACCCTTATCTCAAAATGATATGTAAACTGTGACAGGAAGAATTATCTCAACTATCCAAAATCTACAAATTATTTAGTTTCTGGTCCTAGAAGTCTGCCTAATAAAAATCTGACCATTAAAAGGTATTCCGAACATAAAAATCACCAACTCCCCTATCACAACTGTGCTCCTTACACTAGAAGAAATCTAATAGAGGGTTTTTTCCTGTTTATAAATAAAGCAACAGGATCCAAGAGTCCAGTTTCCCTGTGCTAATCTATTCTCAAAATTTCTTTTTGTCCAAAATGTGTTTTTCTTATTTTAGCAGAAAGCTTTGATTCTTAATCAAATACCCCAATGGTATATAGATTTTAACTAAAAACTGATCTAACTTAAAGTTAACATTTCTTCAAATAAATGATCTTCTAGAGTAACCTCCTTTAGAGAATACTTTGAATATAAAGAACCATCAGATTCATTACCCTCAGAAATAAAGATACTATTAAATGGGAATGGAATATTCTAAATTTTCCTGTCACAAGTCAACTATCCTCACTATTTTAAGCAATTGCAGTTTTGCACCAGACATAACCAGGTGGTCCCCTGAACTTGGGCAGCTCACCAGAAATATCCCAAACGCGCACAGTCTGGTCCAGGCTGGCTGATACAACTAAATCTTCTGAGGGGTGAAACTGAGCACACATTACATAATGGTTGTGCCCCGTTAACACACTGCAAGAAAAAAAAAGACAACACCAAATTAGAGGTGAGAATCAACAGAATCCTAAATACCTTTTGCCATACTTAATAGATGCTTATCCAATTATACTTTTATGGAGGCAAAGGTAGGTCATCCTAACAATTCTGAATAAGAATAAACAAGGTCAGTCATTTTATTAGGATATTAAATATGAGATGTCCGATTTCAAATCAAAAGTGTTAGTTTATCTCAAACAAGAAGTAGTACAATTAATCAAAGTATGCGCTAAACCATAGACACAGTTTTGCCATCTTAATGGTAGCTTGCTTATGCCAGGAGCAAAGAAGCCTGGCAAGCAAGTGGTGATAAAATCGTGAAAGGTGTTTTCCACAGCTTGTTGAGCATTGAACATTTTTCCTTGCAAGAAGTGGTCCAAAGCCTGGAAGAAGTGGTAGTCAGTTGGTGCAAGGTCTGGTGAATAAGGTGGATGACAAGAGAATTTCTAAGTCTAGTTTCTGTAGTTTGGACAGCATTGTTTGTATGACATGTGGTCAAGCATTGTCTTGCAAGAGGATTGGCCTGTCTCTATTGACCAATCTCGGCTGCTTAATCACAAGCATTTTCATCATTTCATCCAACTGGTTGCAGTAGACATCTACTGAAATCAATTGACCAGGTTTCATGAGGCTGTAGTGGATAATACCAGCACTGGACCACAAGACACCATTAGCTTTTTTTGATGAATATTCAGATTTGGTTTTATTTATTTTTGAAACAGAGTCTTGCTCTGTCGCCTCAGCTAGAATGCAGTGGCATCATCACAGCTCACTGCAACCTCAAACTCCTGGGCTCAAGTGATCCTCCTGCATCAGTCTCCCTGAGTAGCTGGGACTACAGGCACATGACACAACGCCCAGCTAATTTTTCTATTTTTAGTACAGACAGGGTCTCACTCTTGCTCAGGCTGTTCTCAAACTCCTCAGCTGAAGCGATTCTCCCACCTCGGTTTCCCAGAGTGCTAGGATTACAGGTGTGAGAAACTGTGCTTGGCCCGAATAGTCAGTTTTGGACTGTGTTTTGGCACTTCATCTTTATCCAACCATTGTGCCAAATGCTTGCAAATGTCAAAAAGAATCCATTTTTCATCATATGTAACAATATGGCATAGAAATGGTTTGCCTTTATGTTGTGACAGCAAACAAAGGCAAGCTTCAGGACAATTTCTCTGCTGATGCTTGTTTAACTCATGTGGAACCCATCTATCCAGCTTCTTTAACTTGCCGATTTGTTTCAAATGGTCCAATATTGTTGGAATAGTAATGTCAAACCTTGCTGCTAATTCACATGTAGGGTGAGATGGATTCATTCCTACTACAGCTTTCAGCTCATCATTATCCACCTTGAGCTCAGATAGCCCACATGACTCATTTTCAAGATTAACATCACCAGAACTTCTGAAACTACTGACGTACAGTGCATTCACAGCCACCTCCTTCCCAATCACATCATTGATATTTTGAGCTGTGTTGCATTGGTTCCATGATGGAACTCATATTTGAAAATAACATGAATTTTTGACTTATCTACAGTTTCACAAAAGTTAGTCTAAAAAAAATATGAAAGATAATCATAAGCCAAAATGTGTGTGTGAAAACAACTGAGATGTATCTTCACAATAAAAATAAAATGAGAAGTGTCAAAGTGAAATGTCAGAGATATCAACCATTAAACTCAGTACTTAGGGAAATCAGACATTTCACACTTAATAACCTAATAACAATAACTCTCTTCTTGCCTCTAATGCTTTAGTATTTAAATATTACTAATTTTAGAAGAACTGAGATTACATAGCTCTCCTCTCAGATTAAAGAAATATTAAAATATCAAAATAAATGGAATCTTGGTAATTCATACTGGGAATTATCTGTTAGATTTTAGTAGGGAATTGCTCTTAAAGGACATCATTTTAAATTGTCCTTACCTCTTCATGGGAAGTTCTGTATAGAACTCTAGCCCCAAATACAAAGTAGGACAGAAGTCTAGACCTTGACTTAGGTTTTATGGAAAAAGGATTGAAAACCAGCTAGAAGTTCTTATTCTAAAAGGCTAGCTATATAACCTCTTTACCCCAGTAAGAAATTATCACAAGATCAAGATTCATACATTACTAATGACACTGCCTCTATATTTATTATTTTGTAGTTAGAAGCTTTTTACAAATATAACCAGTAATCAGCCAGCATACATGGCCACACGGAAAGGGAGGTGATTGTTCTGAAGAGAAACTGATTATGAAAAACTAAGAATTAAGACTCTTTTTAGCCCTCTGCTTCCTGCTTTACCAGACACAGGTTCTAGATTGCCAGTTCCACACTCGGATGGTCTGATCGTCTGAGGCACTCAGAATCCAAGGATACTCCTGAAAGATATTCCAGACAAAGGCTTTAAACATTAAACAAACTTGTTCTGTCAGATTCCTATGATAATTTTTTTCTTTTACAGGAGCATTCCATTGCCTAACGCTTCAGCTAGATTATTAATAGCAATGGGGCTGTTAACTTCTGATATAAGGCTAGCTATCTCCTCTTCCCCACCTCTCCAGTAGCTTTTCCCAACTCTGACACTTTCACCTGTAAGATTTAAGAATGGAAGCCACACAGATGCATAATAGATTCTCAGAGGCAGATAGCATAATATGTATTTATTAATGCATTTACTTCTAAATATTATGTGTTTATATTTATATATAATCTTACAAATGAAGATCCTATGAAAGGCTCTCACTCTTTAACTCTAGGATGGGAATACTGTTTTATGGTGCGATTTCTTCCAGTCAGACCATCCAGTTTCAAAAACTTCCCAAGTCTCAGTAAACAAAGCAGAAAGTAACAGGTAAAGATGATTTAGCCTATTTGGAGTGCATAAGATTGCTCAGAAAAGGAAATATTCCTTATTCACAGATGTATCTCCACTGTTTAGCACAGAGCTTAGGAAGAATAAGGCACAGATTATATTTATTGAGCTGAAAAAATAAAAGAAGGCTTTTCATAATTTTCCAAGTAGATGGCAACTTGTTCTAGGCAAGGGTCTTTAGCAAGTCCTTTATGGCAATGACAAATGGTTTCTACGTAACAGATTATCTTATTCAGTAGTTATCATTCACAAATGTTTCAGTTGTAGTTTTCTCATTCTCTCCTATCCTAAAATTTTTAAATTTTAAGAAATGAAATAAAGTATACTAAGTCAGTACATTCTTATTTATTTCACTATATTCTTTCTAATGTAACTCAAGAGACTTAGTTTATTGAGAGCCAAAGAATAGTACAAGTTAATTCTAATAGCACAGAATTATAGAGAAATCCTGCCAGGTTGGGACTGGATTAAGAAATTGGGAGTCTTTAATATGTAACTTAGTATCTAAATCGACTATACCTGATAGATCAAAGAAGGTAGTAAGCCTGGCTAAGGGAACAGCCTCCACTGGACCCCAAAATCCTAGGATAGAGGGGCATGATTGTTAATACCCCAAAACATTTCTTAGCTTATCAAAATGGCACCTTAGCTTGACCTTCTTCCAGATACATCTACTACTTACTGATAATACCCCACATGGATTTTTGCCTGCCAACTTTTGTTTTCTAGCTCAGCAAACCTGAAATCAAATCCCTACTTTCGCCTACAGAGAAACAAGGCCTTCCTCATAGAGCCCACTGAATCCAAATGAATTCAATTAAGTGCAACCCCAAGTGCTTCCTTTTATAGAAAGACACAAAGCAGAAAGGTCAATACCATACAGATCCTAGAAGAGCTACTCCAAAAACACAGTTTGTTACCTAAACATGGATTCTTGAGAGTCAAGTAGATTACTACGGAGAAAATGAAGAATGCTCCAAAACTAGAGCCACAATGACTACTTACATGATGAAAAAACGTGGTGCGAATATAATCTAAGTGCCCAAGCAATGTGAAGAGACAGCGCCGGAGCTTGTAATTCCAAACCTGCAAAGACAGAAATCCAACTAAGACACAGAACAGATGGGTCTTGGGTCTCTGAAAGGCTCAGATTTCTCAATGAACAAGTTTGGATTTATATTTTGGTATTTCTGAATAGGTAGGAACCTTGGTAGGAAGCCTGGTTAAAGATTAATGGGGAAAAGAACAAGAATAAAAATACTGGTCAGCTAAACAACATGGGGTCAGAGGAGCGGGGACAAGGCTAGGGAAAAGCTAAAGATAAAATTATGGAAAAGCTTTTCTTTCTTTGGGATGACACCATCTCTGCTTGGTAACAGGAGACAAGATACTTATCCAGGGCCTAACTTGAAACTCTTTTTCCTACTGTATAATTATGTTCTCAGCTCGAATACAGATCCCTGAGTGTTTTATCTGTCACCTTAAAAAAGCAGGACAGGGCCGGGCGCGGTGGCTCACGCCTGTAATCCTAGCACTCTGGGAGGTTGAGGTGGGAGGATCGCTCAAGGTCAGGAGTTCGAAACCAGCCTGAACAAGAGTGAGACCCTGTCTCTACTAAAAATAGAAAGAAATTAATTGGCCAACTAAAAATATATAGAAAAAAATTAGCCAGGCATGGTGGTGCATGCCTGTAGTCCCAGCTACCTGGGAGGCTGAGGCAGAAGGATTGCTTAAGCCCAGGAGTTTGAGGTTGCTGTGAGCAAGGC
>CAUYRT010048590.1:0-16226 GCA_963574885.1 Lepilemur ruficaudatus
CCTCCCCACCACATCTCTCCCTCTCTTTTACACACTGGGCTTTTAATTATTTTAGGTTAGTACCTCTCCCTCTTAATCCTAAACTTCCTAAGGACAGAGACTAGGTCTATTTTTCCCAGACTTATATCTCTAGCCCCCATCTGTTGGAAAAAGGGACAGATACACGAACAAAGGGGCAAACATGAGCACAGCGTATGAAAAGCCCAACACCAAAGCGGTTGTAACTCTCCCCTCTTAGGTTTACATGTTGCCCCACACGTGATAGCTCATTTCGCCACAGTTCCGCAGGGCTGGACTTACTTTCTCTTTCTGAGGTTCCGTTTTGCTACACCGCATGTTTTCTTTTAGTAACACTTGATCCTCCCTATTGGAAGAGACTTGAGGGTTGTAAGATTATTACCCACCAGAATCTCCTTAGACGGCGCCAGGGTGATTGCAGCATTCTCAGCCTGCAGTGCTTACTTAAAATTCTCGTGGGAGTCAGGCAGTGACCCGGGGAGAACACTCTTCTGAGAAGTTTGCCTCTGTTCCCAAGCCTGCCGTATCACTCATCCATCTCCTCTGCAGCCTGCAAGGGTGGACAGCCCGAGTGGTTTTATTCCCAGGCCTTTCAACTGGCCCCCAACTATGGAGAGCTTCCATTCCAGCAGATAGAGTTGGATTTTGTGAGACAGGCAAATTTTTATTAGGGTGAGGTGATTGCATAGACTGCGTGAGTGAAGCCGTATCTCTGGGCCACAGCACCTATTCATGACAGGTGCCGTGTCCCTGTGCAGGGATTTTGTGACAATGGCCATGAGCTTCCTAAATTGCCAAGGAAACTATCATTTCCTTCTGATTTAAGCCATTGTCCTTTTTTTTTCTTTGATTTAAGGTAAACGGTGATTGATCCTTTCAATTATTAAAGCTGCCTTGTTCTGTCCTGCATCAAATCGATTCTTTTTTGAACATTAGCAATTATGTAGACAGGAAGATGATCAGCTGTTCATTCGTGGAATGCCATGCACCTTGACTTAACAAATCATCATCTTAAAGGTCTTGGGAGTTCAGGGGTAGGGTGTCCCTTTGCCACTGCTTGGGTATTATGTAAGAGCCTTTTATCCAACTGCTGAAAGTAACGTGTGATTGCAGATTACCTACCCTTGGTGCCTCCCCAACCGAGAAGGTTAACCCCGCATTCATATTTTGTCATCTCAGTATTTTCTTCAGGTGGAGAAATGGGTGTTCCTGCCTCGGTACACAACATTTATCACACTGAAAACTGATTACTAGGGAAGGGTCACAGAAACAGCTCCTAAAGTAGATAAGAAGATGCTCTTGCCACTGCTACTTTAAATTAATCGTTTGATCTGTTAAAAGACAATTTCCTAAGTGTTTAAGATATTTTACATGTTTTAATCACAAGGATCTTTGTCCTCAAAGTGTGACTAAATGCCTGCCTTACCGAAGTAGCCCGTGTCATCTCCAAGCACAAAGTACTGACTACAGGCATTTTCTCTCACTAGTACAAGTGGGTGAAATTCAAGTATGGGTTTGCATATTAAAGGCAAAAAGCATTTGCACCGAGACTGTTACAAAAGTCTTGCCCATGGCAGTTACTAGCGTGAGTCAGATTCCCTTCGGACTCCTGTACCAAATTGCACATCTGAGCATCTCTCAGCAGCTCCGAAAGCCGCAGGGCCCTCTCCTCACTTTCACGGTAACATCTCAAGGGCTTCCCAGGACCCGCCTTGCCAAGACCCACCACCTCTGCAGGCCCCTCAGCTGGCCCCATTTCATCCTCTCCCAATGTCCTGCTCAAAAACCCATGCCCGACAGGGACCGTACTCCAGCCACACCAATGGCTCCTAGAAAGCCCTGTGTCCCTTAGGCAGGTGTGACTTTGCATCCATGCAAGTGTCCATCCCCTCCTCAGTGGCGAGTCAAATCTTGACTTATTCTTCCAGGGCAGCAGAAGTAGCACCTTCACCAGGAAGCCTTCCCCAACCTCACTTCCCACGACCAGGGAGAATCCAGGTTTCCCCTTTGCTCCTCGCCCCTGTGCACACTTATTTATTTACATCACAGTATTCCCGAAGGCCCAGAACTGGGCAGGGGAAAGAGAGGCAGTGGGGTGGTCCCTGGATGAGAGGCAGAGCCTTCCATCAAGGCTGGGTGGCACCAGTCGGTGTGGGACAGCCTGCAGACGCTCGCCTGGGACACCAGTCAGGTGGGCTCCCTGCGTGTCCCCTGTCCATGCTCCACATTCAGCTCAGGACATACATTTACCCACTGAAACGTGCGTGTTTGGAAAAAGCTGAGGAATCAGTCCACAGCTTAGGGGTCACCTGGTTAAGTCATATAAGTATTTGAGCTTAATTCCTTTATCAAAATAGCAGGAAGCTCTTTATCAGAGCTCTGTCTTCTACAAGCGTGTCTTACGGAGACATTGATGGTGCAGGTGTGTGTGAGCTCCTTGCTTTCTCTTTTTCCTAGTCTGTTTCAGTGCAGTCTGGATCTGCCTGTTCAGCTTTCCTCAGACCCTCAGGCTACATCTAAATGAGGAGTTTTAGAGTAAGTTTGGAAGATTGTATTCAGAGGAGCCCCTGGTTATGAGGGAACTGGATGGGAGAAAAGAAATCAAGTTTGTAAACTATCGCTATGGGCAATGTATCGTGCCACGGCGCTCAAGAAATCTGAGTATGAGCCAGCCACAGTGGCTCACGCCTGTAACCCCAAGGTGGGAGAATCGCTTGAGCCCGGGAGTTTGCGGCTGCAGTGAGGTATGATCTTACCGCTACACTCCACCCTGGGGCACAGAGCAAGACCCTGTCTCTAAAAATAAAAGAAAAAAAAAGAAAAGAAAAAAGTTACCTTAGTACAGAAGAGATTAATTAAAGCAAAACCTCAGTGGATTAGATGGAGCTAAATACTGGTGATTACTTCTGAAGAGATTACCCAGAATGTAACACCGGGAGAAAAGGAATCACCCAATATGAAAGGGAGATTAAAACACACCGAGAATGAAACAAGCCTACTATGGGACTCACTGGATTTGCAGAAGGAGAAATTAGGGAGAACAGGAGGGAGGAAGAGGTAATAGCTGAGAATTTAATAGAAATTTGAAAAGATTACAGATAAAACTCCCACCTGGATCAATACAGAGAAATTTTCATCAGACTTATACATTAAAACTGCAGCACACCAGAGACATAAAATTAAAAAAAAACATACCAGTTACAGAGATTGAGCACAGTTACAAGAAGTCCAGAATCACCTTTTGGTTGCTGGGTGTTGTTCTCTTAACTGTTACGCCCCATCAGAATGGTCCCCACTGATGGTGGCTTCAGGGGGGTTATGGTAGCTGGGCTCTGGAGGACAGCTCAGCATCTCTTACCTAAAATGCACATTCGCTCATATCTTGGGCTAAAATCATGGCTTTAAACATGGCAGCTGGACTGCCAGCCTTGCAACAATGGGTCCAATCAGATGGGCGAGCTGTTGCTCTGATGGCTTCTCCCTATCCAACCTTTCCACGCAGATGCTGCTACGACCCTTCCCACCTCGTTGCCTATCCACGTTTCTCTTTGTCTTAACACTGGTTTCTCCAGCATTTCTTTGGCTCCCAGTTCTTGCTTTTCAAAGCAGGTTCTCTCCTCAGAGCTCAGACTTCAGCCCAAGGAGGAAGTTTCCACTTCTGCGGGCTGAGTCAGCTTTCTTCCACAGTCCATTAAATGTCTCTACTTCAGATAGTTTTCTTGGCTAATTTTAACAGTTACGGACTGTGATGGGTGATGCAATATCTTTCTCAAGGAAGCAAGCAAGCATTTCTAGGAAGAAGTTGTATCAAATTAAAGGGAAGTTGCACACACGCACACACACACACACACACACACACCCATCTTCTATTAAGAAAACTGGAGTCATCCAATACCAATGTGATAAAAAAGAAAAATACCTCCTCTCCGGCTTACCACAAATATTGGTTGATTTGATTTGATCATTATGCCTTCTGTGGCTTCGCTATAACATTACACAGTTATGGAACATGGATGAGTCATTTCGAATTTGTTAATTCATGTTCTGGGTGTCAGACATGGCTCTAGGTGTGAGGGATATAGGAGTGAATGGAAAGTTCTGGAAACCACCTTCTGGGAGCTCAGAGAGGCAGGTAGGTGATCCAATTGCACTGAGCTTCTTCAGTTTGGCTGTGCCTTCCTTTCAAACAGTTCGTTTGAGATTATAAAAGTATTATTATTTCTTTCTAATTCAAATAAACTTTCCCTTTCCTTCCAATAAATATTCTGACCTGACTTAACTGTTATCTCTCACATTCTGTGAAAACGGTGGTCTCGAAAGCCACATGTATGTTAGGACTTTGCTTCTAAAGGAGCATCGCTTTGGATTAACCGCCATTGCCTTCCTGTCCATCTTCCCCTGGACTCTACTTGCGACTCATTTTAATTATCTTGCTTGGATTGCAGAATCAAATGGAATCTTCTTTGATTTTTTTAAAATGAAAAGCCAGTTAAGAATCACATTTGTGTTTATGAACCATATTTTCTGTTTTAATCTAAGAACATTTTTACAGCCATTTTATATATATATGCAAGTGTGTGTATATATATATATGTGTGTATATATATATATATATATATATATATGCTACAAAGATGCCTTTAAGTGAACCAAGTATTGAAACTTAAATTCAAGAATAAAATATTTTTTTAAGATTGAGTAAGCTACATATGATTCCAGTTAGCAAAATGCAGATCCATCCCTGCATTCTTTTCACCTTCTCTGGTCTGGAATACAGCACTGGGTTTATTCTGCAATCTGTTGTGCAAACTTGAAACTTTATTCCTAAGGAAATGTTGACATAAACTTCCCAAATGTGACCCTATCTACCTCTTTGATTATTTCATTTCCTAAGATCGGTGCCACTTTTATCCTCTGTTTCTGGCCAAGGATCAAAACCAAAATATTGTTTTGATTTTATTTTGGATTCAATTCAAAATAAAAACTAAACATAAGCATTTATTAATATAATCTGTGGTATGCAAAAGCCCATTCTCAGGAGGTTTCTGCTGAAGTTAAGTGAGATATATAGTTTTGTACATAAATTTTGCATATTAGAAAAATATTTAATTTAGAAAGAAGATTTAGAAAGCTGGCTAAATTTATTCTCCTTTCTAAAATTCTCCTTGGGGTATTTTTTATGTGTGGTCAAAATGTGAGCTTTTGAATATACTTTTTGCACCTAAAGATATTTTTATGGATATGCATACTTGTGTACGTAAACACCCCCACCCCCACCCAGAGAGCCAAGCACATAGTTTTACGAAGATATTAAAATGGGCATATGCATTTGGAAACATACAGCTGTGAAGAAATAAATAATGTGTATGGTAGTCTGGTTTTAAAATTCTTCCAAGGTGAAGATTTTTAATTAAAAAAACCTTTTAGATAACTGCATAGACATTCCAAAGAGACAGTGAGTGTACTCTGCTCATTTCATAATGACGTTTGTTGACATTTTCTGCTAACTGGGTCCATATTTTAGAAACATCGTCTAGATCATACATAGCTTACCAAATCTTAAGAAAATATATTATTCTTGAATTTAAGTTTCAATACTTGCTTCACTTAAAGGCATCTTTGTAGTTTATATATATGCACATACACACACACATACATAAAATAACTAATTATATCAGTATATTAAGTATATTTTACATAAACTGTATATATTATATGATAACAAATATATACCACTATGTAACATATAACTAAATGTATCTATATGTATATATACAAAATCTGCCAACCTAACTTTTCTGCAGGGTCTTAAGGAAAATTGGTCGTGATGGTGTGGTGTACCTTTCATTGTATAGCCAGCTGAAATAGCTATTCTTCAACAACCTGGAGAAAACCTAGCCTCCAGGTCTCATATTCAACAGATTTATATAATCAAAGAAAGCAGAAAATCCTTTAAAAAAGGCTACACATTTTTTAAACTTTCGGCATTTGATAGATTATAAAAGGAAGCACATTCAGGCTCACAGAGTCATTAGAAGATCTAAGAAATCATAATAGTAAAACTTCTATAGCACTCACTCCCCTTGGGGGAAGAGTCTCGGAGTAAGATGAAAAAAGTAATCTCAGAGCAAGATGCCCAAAGAGGTCAGAGCTTTTGAAGTATCCAGTTTAACTAAAAGGTGAAACTTCTGTTGACTCAGATATACAAAAGTTAACAGGTTAGCAAGTCAAATAGAAGGTCTGTTCATGTTAACAATGAAGAAAATGACAAGCTGCCTCTTTTTTTTTAATCCTGGCAAGGAAAGGGATATTTAAATTTTAGAAATGTAATAAAATTTTATTTGTCAAACAATTGATAAAATAATGGTTTTGTCAATGCCAAATGTATTTAAAGATAATTAATTAATGAATTAGAGTTCATTTTAGAACATTCTTTAGCAAAAAAAAAATAAAAGACTTTTATGAAGGGAAATACTGCATTAAATTTAGGGAAGAGTGAATAAGGTCACTTGTTACAAAGATCAGAAAAAAGCCTCACTAAATTGGAAATCAAAGCCTTCAACTCCTAATCTTAGCAAGAAAGTCTGCATCCAAATGTATTTAAACTGCTTTCCCCTGCATGACTCATAGTTTCCTGCAAGCAGTCAGCCTCAAGTTGGATGTATTTTCAAACCCAAAGATGCCGAGCTAATGGGGTTCGGTTCATACAGATGTACAGGGAAGTTGGAGTGAAGGGTATATTCTTTGATTTTAGAAAATTAAAACAAAATAATTCTTATATTAGCACTGCCACGATCATTTAATTCAACAAAAGGAATCTCTTTATTTTTTTTATTTCAAAATATTAAGGGGGTTCAAATGTTTTAAGTTACATGGATTGCTTTTGTAACGCTTGAGTCCTGGCTACAGGTGTGCCCATCACCAAAATAGGGCTTGTAGTACCCATTTAGTAGGTTTTTGCCCCTTCCTTCTTCCTCCCCCCACCCCCGGATGATTTCCACTGAGTTTTACTTCCCTATGTGCACATGTGTGCTCATGGGTTAGTTCCAATTTAATAGTGAGAACATGTGGTGTTTGTTTTTCCATTCTTGAGATACTTCATTTAGGAGATTGGTCTCCAGTTCCAAAAGGCATTAATTCATCCTTTTTTATGGCTGAGTAGTACTCCATGGTATCCACATACCACATTTTATTGATCCACTCATGAATTGATGGGCACTCTGGTTGATTCCACATCTTTGCAATTGTGAATTGTGCTGCAATAAACATTCAAGTAAAGGTGTCTTTTTGATGAAAAATCTGCATTTCCTTTTGGTAAGTACCCAACAGTGGGATTGCTAGATCAAATGTTAGGTCTACTTTAAGTTCTTTGAGGAATCTCCATACTGTTTCCCATAGAGGTTATACTAATCTGAAGTCCCATGAACAGTGTGTAAGCATTTCTTTCTTTCTGCATCCATGTCACCATCTATTGTTTTTCGGCTTTTAATGAAAGCTATTCTGACTGGGCAAGATGATATCTCATTGTGGTTTTAATTTGCATTTTCCTGATAATTAGTGATGTTGAGCATTTTTCATATGTTTATTGGCCATTTGTCTTTCTTCTTTTGAGAAGCTTTTGTTCATGTCTTTTCCCACATTTTAATAGGGTTGGATTTTTTGGGGTTTTTTTTTTTGCTAATTTGTTTGCATTACTTGTAAATTCTGGTTATTAGCCCTTTATCAGATGTGTAACTTGCAAATATTTTCTCACATTGTTTATGTTGCCTATCTGCTCTGTTGATTGTTTCCTTAGCTGTGCAGAATCATTTTAGTTTATTCAAATCCCATTTATTTTTGTTGTTGCTATGACTGCCATTGGGGTCTTAGTCATAAATTCTTTGTCTAGGTTGATGTCTAGAAGAGTTTTTGCCTACATTTTCCTCTAGAATTTTTATGGTTTCTTGCCTTAGGTCTGTGTCTTTCATCCATCTTGTCTTAATTTTTTTCAATGGTGAGAGGTAGGGGTCCTGTTTCATTCTTCTGCATGTGGCTATCCAATTTTCCCAGCACTATGTATTGAATAGGGCTTCTTTTCCCCAGTGTACATTGTTGTCTGCTTTGTTAAAGATCAGTTGATTGTAGATAGGTGGTTTTGTATTTGGGTTCTCTGTTCTGTTCCATTGGTCTATGTCTCTATTTTTGGAGCAATAGCATGCTGTTTTGGCTACTATAGCCCTGTAGTTTAGTTTCATGTCTGGTAATGTGATGCCTCCAGATTTGTTCTTTTTGCTTGCGATGCCTCTAGATTTGTTATTTTTGCTTAAGATTGCTTTGGCTATTTAGGCTCTTTTCTGGTTACAAATGAAAGGTAGAATTATTTTTTCCAGATCTGTGAAGTATGACATTGGTAATTTGATGGGGATTGCATTGAATCAGCCTAGGCAAAAGGTGGAGCACTTGGATGCCCCAGGCTTTGGGAGGGGCCCTGTAGCTCCCAGGGGTTACTTGATCCCCACCACAGCAGAGGTGGATGGAAGAGAGAGGCTCTTGCAGTTAGGTTGTATGAGCCTGGAAGGCTTTGCAAAGCCTGAGCAAGGCTCAGAGGTCTTTTCCCAGCTGCTAGGGGAGCCACTGGGAGGATGGTAGAGGCTGGCTCTCCACCCAGGTTGACTGCTCATGAAGAAGGGGCTGCAATTCCCTGACTGGCTGTCCGGAGTGGGCTCTGCTCCTCTTGTGTTACCCCTGCCCTCTGGTGTCTGGTTGCATATGGGCATGCTTAAATGCACCACACTCAGTTGCTATAGTGCCACAGGCTGGGATCTTCCCCTGGAGGACACTATCTGGTCTGACAGTGTGGCTTTGAGCTTCAACAGGGCTCCAAAGTCATTTTCCCAGCTGCTAGGGGAAGCTGCTGGGAGGAAGGTCAAGGCAGGCTCTCCATACCAGGGAGGCTGCCCATGAGGGAGGGTCCATAATTCCCCGACTGGTTGTCAGGAGTAAGCCACAATCCTCTTGCATTACTCCTGTGCTCTGGTGTCTGGTGACAAACCAGCACTCCTGATGCACCACACTCAGTTGCCATGGTGCCTCGGGCTGGGATCTTCCCCACCAGAGGACCCACCCTAGTCTTAAAGCGTGGCTTTCCTTTCAGGAAGATGAGTGATTCCTCATATCATTGTATCTCAGACTCCCACAGTATTCTCCCATGAGTTTTGCCCACATGGGCTCCCTTGCCTCCTGAGTCCAACTCCCAATCCTCCCCTCTATGAAGCAACCCACTTGAGTCCAGGGGGGCATGGGATACAACCTGTGTATCTGACCTGCTGGTGTGCATCTCTAAGAAATGCTGATGGGCAGGAAGCTCCTAGATTAGGCACCCCAGGTCCACTGCAGGTCCTCAAGGAGAAAGGCATGGGCACCACTCTCTGTGGAAACCTCAGACTGGAGGACTCACCACCTGGGGAGAGGCAGCTACTGGCCAAATTCTTGGCTCAAACAGTTTTCCTGGTTGCACTGGGTGGGAGAGGGGCAGGGAAGAACAAGAGTCTAAATGGAAGAAAGCCAGCTCTCCAGTTTCTTGGGTCACTCTTCTTGGAGGGGAACCCCATACAGCATGCCCAAGCTCTGGGATCTCTCCAGTTTTCCCCACAATTCCATGGTTGCCACAGTGCTTGGGCTTGTGGAGGTGGAAAAGCTTCCAAGTAACTTGGTAGCCTGCTGATCACCAAAGGAATGTGGGAGGGAGAAAGGGATCCCCACTTATCCCTTCACTGGGCTCTGAGCCTCTCTGGGTTCAAGCCTCACCAGTATCTTTTTTATTTCATTTATCCTCTTCCTTCTCTGCTTCACAATTTTCCTCCATGAGGTCCCCAGCAGGCTCTGGCACTT
Organism: Lepilemur ruficaudatus; assembly: GCA_963574885.1. Lineage (NCBI taxonomy): Eukaryota > Metazoa > Chordata > Mammalia > Primates > Lepilemuridae > Lepilemur > Lepilemur ruficaudatus. The sequence continues at coordinate 9,889 of CAUYRT010048590.1, forward strand.
CTTGCTCTGACCTACACCTGAGATTCATCCCCTCCCCCTCACCTTTATCTGAAACCCTTCCTTCCCTCCAGGACTGCCCAGCAAGCGATGTCTCTAGTCAGCTTTCTTGCCCCCAGGAATCTCTTTAAATGACTAGATGAGAGGTACTCATAGTAGAGACTTAAGTGGCCTGGAAAAGAGACCCTGCATTTGACGACCTTGACCTTGACAATGAGAACATGAATTCTGTTCTCAGTGAGCCACTGCCCCTTGTGTGCTTGGAGGAAAATGCATGCACAGAGCCATAGAGACATTGTGTAAGAAGCCATGCTTTTAGATTAAAAATAAAAACCTGTGGGGAGCTGGTTTGGTCCAAGAAGTGCAGAGAATAACCTAATTGTTTAACCTAAGCTAGAAAACCTGAGTGCCCTGGAACCAAAACAAGCAAAAGGACATGTTTTTCACCGTACCTCCTGATTCCATGGTGATTCAGACTCCGTGACCTGAATGGACAGAGTCAGATTCAGTCACCTGTTGCCTGCTGTGAATGTGGGCTATCTGTTCCCAGGAAGAATGGAGGTGACAGAGTCTCAGATGCCGCACTCCATATGGCACTAGTGTATTAGTGCACATGCCCACCTCAGACACAGAGAAGGAACACAGAGAAGGGCCCCAATTCTCTGCTCTCCTCTCTCCACTGCTCCAGCAGCAGCAGGACCTAGAAAATATTTTAATCTGTGGCTGCCATTTATTTTTAGGAAACAAATGGTATACCTAGAAAGGAAAGATGTACAACTCAAGTAAGAATAAATGCTCTATTTAACCCTACTGTAGTTTGGATGTTTGTCCCTCAAACCTCATGTTGAAATTTGATCCCCAATGTTGGAGGTGGGGTCCTAATGGGAGGTGTTTGGATCATGGGGGTGGATTCCTTATGAATGGCTAGGTGCCATCACCTCGGTAATGTATGAGTTCTTACTCTATTAGTTCCTGTAGGAGCTGGTTGTTTAAAAGAGCCTGGCACCTCCCTCTTCTCTCTCTCTCTTTCTCCGACATACTCTATCTCGCTTCCTCTCTCACCATGTGATCTCTGCACCTGCCGGGTCCCCTGCACCTTTGCCATGAGTGGAGGCAGCCTGAAGCCCTCACCAGAAGCAGATGCTGGCACCATGCTTCTTGGACAGCTTGTGGAACTGTAAGCCAAATGAATCTCTTTTCCTTATGAATTATCCAGCCTCAGGTATTCCTTTATAGCAACACTAAATGGACTAAGACAAACCCCATATCCTGAAGGTCTAATAGGCTTTTCTATCTTAGCATCCCAAATCTCCTCCTCACGTGGGAATCCTGCCTGACTTCATCTGATACACCCTGGGAGGGTCCTTCTCATTTTCTGGTCAGCATTTCTTTCAGGCTTGGATGTGATTATGGCAGAGCCCGACTCACTGTCCCTTGCGTTTGGTATCCATGGTCTGCTCCCTCAAAGCAAGTGATGTTTCTCTGTCATTGAAATACTCCCAAAAGAGACTAAAGAATTGAAGTCACACTGACTTCAATTTCTTTTTTTCTGGCATCTGTCCAGATTTTCAGCAAACAGCTGCATAGCAGCCCCAGGCTTAGGAAATGGAGGAAAAGAAACTGTAGGTATAGCAGCTTTGAGCTCAAGTTAAGAACCAGAAATTTCACCAACAAAATAGCCCCTGTGCTTCCTTCGTCTCTCCCACAACATTCCAGCTAATTTTCAGGTTTGGATTGGGTTTTGTTTTTCCATGTATACACTTTATTATTGTTTTTGATGAAGATTTTTTGTTTCTGTGTATTTTAATAGACTTTTTTTTTTTTTAAGAGCAGTCTTAGGTTCACAGCAAAATTGAGTGGAAGGTGCAGAGATTGCCCCTATGCCCCCTGCCTTCCGCATGCATAGCCCTCCCATTACCAATCCCCACCCCTGAGTGGTATACTTTTTACAATTGATGAACCTATATGGACACATCATTATCACGCAGTCAACAGTAGGGTTCACTCCTGGCACTGTATATTCTACAGGTTTGGGCAAATGTACGATGATATGTGTCTACCAGTATAGTATCACGCAGAGTAGTTTCACTACCCTAAAAATCCTTTGTTTTCCCTATTCATTCACCCTAACCCCTGGCAACACCTGATATGTTTAATGTCTCCATAGTTTTGCGTTTTTCAAAATGTCATAATTTCAGTGGGAATCACCTTCTAAGAGTTTTGTAGTTTCGCATTTTACTACACTAGCTTTTTTTAAAGAAGAGTTTTAGGTTTGCCTAAAAACTGAGCAGAAAGTAGAGAGAATTCCTATATAGCCTCTCTGGGTTTGATTTTAATGAAGATAGAATCTTTTGTTGTCTTATAGGGAAGAAAACAGAAAAGACTCAAATCCTATTTTCCAAAAAGATGGAGGACAGTTGGTTTGGCTATCGAGTGATAGCTGATATCCCATAGCCTGGAAGAGGTTTTATGCCCCCTTCAGGCAAGAACTTTATTCCCCAAAGGACATTTTCCTTGTCCCAATTTACTGCTAGCTTGGACATTTTTATTATTACGGTTTCCCGAGGGTGTCTTTTCCTCCTTCTTAGCCACCATTGTATCAGGTTTTAAGTTTACAGACCTTTTATCACCCACTAGCAATTTCTTAGCAAATGATGCTGCCACTCGTAATATCAAGTTATTGTCATTAAAACCAATCTGTTTTCATGGAGGGAGTTATCACATTTTGCAAAGAAATGCTTCCCAGACACATAAGTCACTGCAGCCCTAACAAAAGAACAAATAAACTACTTGGCATCAGTGAAAAGAGTCTTCCAGAAACTACCATTCTAGGGCTGAACTTTTTCAAACTCTGGGTCCACCCAGCTTAATATGCCAAGAGTGGGGATGCAATTGAGCCCCTTCATGATGAAAGCTCACCCTGGGAATTCTGTTTTATGTCCTACCATTAAGATTTGGCTAGTCCATTTCAATAGAGAATTCATCCATTGTATCTTAACTTTGCACAAGCTCTTTTGAGTGCACAGATGGGTCTTGAAGCCTTGCCATGCCCGGTGTCATTAGCATGACATTTACATCCCCTTTATAAAGGGCAGGCCTGGCACAGAATGGCAGTGGTTCAGATTTGCAAGTTTGAGGCAGCTTGGGGAATCTTCCCAAAAAACCAGGCCTTGTGGGCTCAGCATTTTCAGCCACACAATGGGAAGAAGGAGGATGCTGGTCTCCATTTGGAATGAGTAATGGTGGCGTATGCTCTGATAACTTACAACACACATCACTGTCTTCTGTCTTCCGGGGTTAGGTGAATCGAAGATGTCTTTTCGCCTACAGCTGGCGTACTCAACAGCCTTCGTCAATTTCTCTCCCTCTGTTTCACTCTTTGCATGTGAGTTATTCATAAAACCAGGGCTAAGGACCTTGTGGCGCAATGGTAGCGCGTCTGACGCCGTAAAACCAGGGTTGTCCCATGCTGGGAGAGCGAGTGTTACCAATATGGAGTGATTCCAGCAAAAGCCCTGATCACTGGGGATTCAACTGGATGAGAGCCATTCTAAACTGAGGATGCTACAATAAAATGAAACGAAATCATGGAGAGTTATAATTATGTAGCCAATGAAATCGGAGATGATTCTAGGGAAAATTAGTATGTCACTGTTTTAGTCTTTTTTCCTATTAAAAAATGGCATTATTGACTCAGCTGGGGAATTTATTGTGAAGCAGGGATTCGATTAGTGCTGTTTCCCCACTTACGTCTTTAGTAATTACATTTCTTCATGGTTATTTAAGCTCATGAATCATAAATCATCATTTATAGTTAAGCAATTACCTCATCACATAGTACTTCAAATGGATAGAGATGCTGTACTTGGTGTCAAATATAAGCAACTGTGCAGATCTTGGCACTATATTAATATATATGAGCAAAACCTTGAATATAGAATAAAAATGTTATCTATAGGCTTCGTCAAGATTCTAGCCCAGGGCTCAGCAAAGGTTTTCTGGAAAGGACCAGATAATAAATATTTCAGGCTTCACTGGCCAAGAAGACACGTAGTCTGCACTGGTAGCGTGAAAGCAGCTGGGCCCAGTGCACAAATGGATGAGCTTGGCTGGGTTCAGGGAAGCACAGATCAGGCACTGGCCGGATACGGCCTCCCAGGCTGCAGCCAGCTGACCCCTGTCCCAGCCCTGCCATAGGAACTGAATATCACTTCACAGCCTACCCCCAAACATTTCTGAATATTGGCAATGGCTAGCTTTGAAAGGATTGGGGAGGGAACAAGTAAGCGTGAACTCATCAGAAGGGAGTACCCGATGGATTCGCCAACACTAGCTAATGGTTACTAATTGCTTAGTATATGCTTGTGCTGAGACTTACATTTCCCTAAAACAAAACAGAGCAATCCTTACTGTTGTCGTTCCCATTTTACAGATTGAGGACACGAGGCAGAGTAACACTAAGTACTTTTCTCGAAAACTCACGGCGACGGAGTGAATGCCTGTGTATGGAAGGTGGGGATGGGTAAGCAGGATTTGAATGGCAAGGAACAGGGAAAGCTTCCATCCTCCTCTGAATATTTGTGTCCACTGAAATGAACTGTCAATAGACAGATCAGCAAGAGAAAAGGCATGTAGATTTGTCAAGGGCATAAGCGCAGGAGCTACACAAAATTTGAGACTCAGAGAAGCGCCAGGCAGTTGAAGCTTAAACACCCTCTTCCTAGGAGAAAGGAAAGTGGGGGTATAGGCAAAGTTGAGGGGTCATCAATGATGCTCTGGGGAAACAAATGACCCCAAAAGGCAGACAATGGCAGCAACGAAGTTCCTCTGAGCTCTGGGGGAGGTGGTGGGCAGGTGAGGGGCAGAGCTGTAGTGTAAACAAAGGTTGTCTCATTTATTATGCCAATGAAATATCCCGGGCAATCTCTGGCAGCTGCCCTCAGAAGAAAAGATGTAAAGACTGTCTGGGCATAGTGAGGATTTTTGAGGAGGATTTTTTAGTGAGGATTTTAATCTTTCTAAGTAGATAATGAGAGTCCTAGGGAGAGGATCTTAAGACAATTGCATTGCTTTGGAAGAAGTTTTCCTGCACTAAATAAGGGAACTTCCAAAGAGAGTTCCTACCTGTGATTTGGGGGGAGCAACTGGAGAAGGTTAGAAAGTCCATGGACCCGAGGTAGCTTCCAAGGTGTTCCAATTTTGTTTGATTTGAAAGTGCTGAGCACGCCAACGCACCGTACCTTGGAATACCATTCTCTGAGCACCAACAGAACCGAGACCAGGAAACAGAATGATGATGGGACCTTAAGCCATGGGTTTGCTCTTCCAAACTAGCCTCCTAAAAGGAAAATAAACTGTTTTTCCTACATTCTCAACAGTTCTGACAAGAAAAGAATGGTTTCTTTTCCTCCCCATACCAACCAATTCCCCCATTCTTGGCTGACACGGATTGAGTGTTCTCAATTCTGGTCGTAACTCCCTGGAGTTTGATCAGACTCACAGGATAAGGGCTCAGTCCCACGAGAATGCTGACACCTATCCTGGATACCAGTAGCAAGTAGCAGGTCCTCAGGTTACCCGCAATTTCTATCCAACTTGGCTACAAATCGGAGGTTCCCACGAACCCCTACTTTGGTTGACAATTGGCTAGAACAGCTCACAGAACCCAGGGAAACGGTTTCCCTACTATTACCAATTTATTAGGAAGCATATCTTAAAGGACACCAAAGAGTAGCCGTATAAAGAGGTACACAGGGTGAGGTCTGCAAGGGTCCTGAGCACAGGAGCTTCTGCCGCCCTTCCAGCACAGAGAGGTATTCTCATTCACCAGCCTGGAAGCCCTCCGAACTCCACCATGTAGGGTTTTTATGGCGGTTCTATCACATAGGTATCGGGTGTCAGAAAATGATACCCTAAAATGAAGGCCTAAGAAGCAAAAGATTTTTGTCTCTGACCTTCTCCAGCCCTCCTGTCTCTGTCCCATTGTCCTGAGGCTAGCCACAGAAACTGGAATCCCTTTTCTCTGGTTTCTCATAGAAACCAGAACGCCTTCACCCCAAAACCAGCCATGAAACCAAAAATACGACCTATTACCATTATCTATCTACCTATTGTTTAATTTTAAAATGGTATATGCATAATGCATACATGGATGTTATACTTTCTCCCTAAATATTTCGTATTGTCCCATGTTAATGAAAATTTCTTCTAAGCCATGATGTTTAATTTTCACAGTTTTGTTTATGGACTTGGCCATGAATTATTTGATCATTAAAAAATATTGGCCTGCTCCCCAAAGCACAGGCAACCAAAGCAAAATTGGACAAATGAGATCACATCAA
>CAUYRT010048591.1:0-10494 GCA_963574885.1 Lepilemur ruficaudatus
GTAGTCCCAGCTACTTGGGAGGCTGAGGCAGAAGGATTGCTTGAGCCCAGGAGTTTGAGGTTGCTGTGAGCTAAGCTGACGCCACGGCACTCACTCTAGCCCGGGCAACAGAGTGAGACTCTGTCTCAAAAAAAAAAAAATTACAATTTTATGTAGACAGTTGGCAAAACACTTTATTTCCAAATATTTACTATGAAACAAAGTTATAAGAGGTATCATCATATATGGGAAGAAGAAAGACAATGCTATTTTTTCTGCATTTGTTCATCTAGATTATTTGACTTGGGAGATTTTGAGTTTCTTGAACATGTTATATGCTAAAATCGTACAAGTTGTCTTGGACGAGCACAGTGATCTGTGTGTTATTTATTGGCTATTTTATGAGTTTATTTGACCTAAGCCATTCTGACTTGTTTGCTGATTATTTCATGAGGAGAAGGCAAAGAGTTAAAAGTTTTTCCTTTTCTCTATGAGAATTTCACCTTTGGTTAACTCTGGCTTTGTCCCTTAGAAACCTGATAAGGAAAGATGTCATATATATTACTTGGCAACATTGCTTATCTCAGATTGATAAATTACATCTGGACTGGGAGCAATTTTAAATAACTGATATGAATGCCTTTGGACTTCTGTGCATGGAGTGACTTTTAAAACTGGGCATGTCTTGTGGGGACCCTGGAAACCATGCCTACAAGAGCTTATGGCTCCTGTGGGGATTGAGGTTTCTAAGTTAGAGCAGGTCTTGCATATACCCAGTGTGGATCTCATCTTGTTGCAACAAAGGTATACTGCTGCTATATAAACAGCAGCATAGCCCCTGCTGGCAAGCTGAGGTTCTTCTATATCCTTCTGAGTAGACTAGTGCTCAGTGGTCTGTGGTAGTCTGGGGTGAGTTTGATTGTTTAGTTGAACCTAAAGAGACCCCTCTTCTTTCCCACGGATGTTGGCGTAAGTTATTAAAGCTGTTGTTTTCTTTTTCTTTGATGTTAAAATTTATGTTACATTGTATAAGATAATTTTGAACATTTCTGATTTTTAGTATATGTGTCTATAAAGGTCCATTCAGCTGCAATTGAATATTGGAGTTGAGCAGATCCGAGTTGTACACAGAGATGGAAGAGTAATTACACTGTCTCATCAGGAACAGGAGCTACAAGATTTTCTTCTGTCTCAGGTAATATTGTGGACTAAAACTCTAAGGCCTCTTCCTCTCATAACTGCTTAAAGAACAAATTGGTTAAGAAATAATTAAAATGTTGTAAATTATACAAGAAGAAAACCATTATTTTTCTGCCATTTAATTTCTAATGCCCATTTTGCAACCTTAGTTAACTGAAATTGTTGATAAACTATCTTAGATTTGTTTTCACTTAGTTTGTGTTTGAGATGAAGAACCAGTTCTGAGACTAGCAAGTTTTTTGTTTGTTTACGTTTGCCAAGGTTTACAACATGTCCAGGACCAAAAGAGAGTGGAGGAGTATTAACCCAAGAAAGCTAAAGAAAGGAAGCTCAGATGTAAAACTATAATGATCATTATCCAAAACAAGTGGAATATTTTAATCTTAAGCCCTAACAAAGAATTCCTCATATTAAGAGGCCATATAGAATGTAATGGGTTGTAGTTCCAGCTTTACCACAAACTTGCTTTGTGACACTGGACAAATTTCTGGACCTTTCTTTTCTTACCTAATGATATTTTTCCTACCTTCTTCACGGAGTTATTCAGTGAAATACTGAATTATGGGAGGAAGTGCTATGAAATGCTAATGGAAGATATTATTTTTCACATAAAATTAAAAAAAATACTCTCTCCATCCCAAAAGCAATAATCTTGCGTACTGGTTTGCTTCTTTGGTGCCAAGTAAATAAAATGCAATTGTGAGGTACAACAGCTCTTGGCTGATTACATCCAAAATGGCTTTTGTCACCTTAAGCACACACACAAAAATATATTAGAATGCTGTTGGGTAGCTCCAGAATCGATGAGAAGTCTAGAGAACAAGGTTTGCACATAGATAGAGATCATCAAAGGAAGCTAGAAGACAAGAACCACAGCCAGGAAATGGCACTATTGTCATCCTGGCACCAAGGCCTTCACCACTGGTGGCAGAATGCATTCTAAATTGTCCCTGTGTATCAGTCAGAGTCTTAACAAGCAGCAGGTGGTACACTCAGGAGGCTAATTGCAGGAGGGCCTATTTACTAATGATCTTTTTACAAAGTTATGGGTATAGGAGAGCCACCAGGGATAGTGTGGTAACCTGCCAGTAGTAACCAAGCCACAGGAGCTTAGTAGTCACCAGTCTTCAGCCAAGGTTAACGGGAGGGACAGGTTATAGAAACCCTAAAGGGGAAAGTCATGGAACTGGCCACCTTGAGAAGACCAGTGGCCTTTCGTCAGGAGATAGAGCCGGAGAGCCGGCATAGACAACCTCACAGGGAGGGTGCCAGGGGAACAAATACCCTGACCTCACTCCCTTGCCATCCTGCTGGCTCCCATTGGACGACTCCTCTTACCTGAACCCAACCTGAAGCCAGAAGATACAGAAAATGTTCACGTAACTGTATAGACCAGCCACCCAGAGAAGAGAGTAGGGTGGAGAGTGGACTTGAAGGGGCAAATGGAAGATATTCAGCATGCCTGCTGCTTATAGCGTTGCTCACATTCAGTGATCCAGGCGGAATCTCCAGTTGGCCAAGTTAAGGTCATGTGTCTGTGCTCAAGCTGCCAGTGGGCAAGGGAAGCAAGTGTCAGGCAACTTTAGCTTCTGCAGTGGAAGATGGGGTCCTGCTCCCACCCCCTAATAGTCACATAGAGGAGGATTTCTCAGACATAAGATAGGACTGCTGTGCTAGTCAGTGAAAACCCCAACGAAGTTACATTGTGATCATGATGTCAAGTCACTGCAAATATCTGTGCTGATTGTCAGTCAAGTTTCCTTTTTCATTCACAGATGTCACAGCATCAGGTGCATGCAGTTCAGCAGTTAGCCAAGGTTATGGGCTGGCAGGTACTAAGCTTCAGTAATCACGTGGGACTTGGGCCCATAGAGAGCATCGGCAATGCCTCCGCCATCACAGTGGCCTCCCCAAGTGGTGACTATGCTATTTCAGGTACTTTCTGTTGCTTTGAATGAGAAGGGACCACTGGGACTTTGGCTTTAACATTTAGCTTTAATAATGAAATATAGGTAAGAGTATTTATCTCTGCAATAAATGAGTTAATGTATTTATACTGAACATTTATCTGATCATAGCCATTATTCAGAACAAAAGATTATTACTTCTTTTTCCAGTAGTTATGAAAAATGTTTAGCTTGGCGACACATTTTCCTAGTCTGAAAAGTGTCATCAACATTGTTATTCCTGCAGTCCCAAACCTTTTTTTTTTTTTTTGAGACAGAGTCTCACTCTGTTGCCTGGGCTAGGTGTCAGCCTAGCTCACAGCAACCTCAAACTCCTGGGCTCAAGCGATCCTTCTGCTTCAGCCTCCCGAGTAGGTGGGACTACAGGCATGCGCCACCATGCCTGGCTTATTTTTTATACGTATTTTTTAGTTGGCCAGTTAATTTCTTTCTATTTTTAGTAGAGACGGGGTCTCGCTCTTGCTCAGGCTGGTTTTGAACTCCTGTCCTTGAGCAATCCTCCCGCCTTGGCCTCCCAGAGTGCTAAGATTACAGGTGTGAGCCACTGCGCCTGGCCAGTCCCAAACCTTTAATGGATAAAAGCTTTTTTTTAAATGTACTGCTACAAACATGGAAAGAGTAAGATCTGATCCTAGAATGGTAAAGGAATAGAGAGTAGAGAGAGGTGTTTTATTAAGCACCTACTATGAGCAGGCACTTTAATAGGTACTGTCACATAGATTATCTAGCTAAAACTTATATTTGGAGTGTTTACGGATTAAATGTGCTCTTCTTTTCTAATGTCTGCTGTAAGTACTTTAAAAATACAGTCATGTGTCATTTAACAAGGGTATGTCCTGAGAAATGTGTCTTGAGCGATTTCAACGTTGTACGTATAACATAGAGTGAGTGTACTTACGCAAACCTAGATGGTAATAGCCTACCACACATGTAGACTATATGGGACAGCCTGTTCTTCCTAGGCTACAAACCTGTATAACATATTATTGTACTGATTACTGTAGGCAATTATAACACAACGGTAAGTATTCATGTATCTAAACATACCTAAACATAGAAAAGATACAGTAAAAATATAGTATTATAATCTTATGGGACTACCATTGTATATGCAGTCTGTTGTTGACTGAAAAGTCATTATGTGGCACATGACTATATTTGAAAAAGTGAGTAGTTAAAAATCTTTCCCCACAGGATCACAGCTTGTGAATCTGCAACCTTGGTCATTGGTGGGTCTTTATTGCTAGGAATTTTTCAAAATACCCTTTTCTTTTTTCCTAAATAATAGTTAAAACCTCATTGAAACCTGAAGTGGTTTTTTTTTTTGGCAGGGGGTTGTTTGTTTGTTTTGTTTTGAGATGGGGGTCCTACTGTGTTGTCCAGGCTGGACTCAAATTTCTGGGCTCAAATGATCCTTCTGCCTCAGCCTTCTGAGTAGCTGGGATTACAGGCATAGCTGCCATTGAGCCCAGAGAAAACCACCTTTCCTTTATCCTTTTCAGTTCTGATTCATTACATATTAGGCATATATTAACCAATTCATTGAATGATTGAATTATCAAGTGAATGTATTTTTAAAAAATGGTGATTTCCTGAAAATATATAAGACATTTGACTTTCCTAAGCCAAAATTCATCTTGCTTAATTTTTGTAGTATAAACAGTAATCATGAATATTTATGCCAGCCTGGTAGATATAAATTAATACTTTTTTAAAAGGTATAATGAAGTGTTTAAGTTGGCAGACAAAGTTTTTGTATTTCTGGTAGAATGACATTGTGGGATTTATCCTTGTTATTTTCTAGTTTGGAAAATGAGTATATTGATATTTTGGTTTTCTCTACAGTTCGTAATGGACCTGAAAGTGGCAGTAAGATTATGGTTCAGTTTCCCCGTAACCAGTGTAAAGATCTTCCAAAAAGCGATGTTTTACAAGATAGCAAATGGAGTCATCTTCGTGGGCCATTCAAAGAAGTTCAGTGGAATAAAATGGAAGGTCGAAACTTTGTTTATAAAATGGAGCTGCTTATGTCTGCACTTAGCCCTTGCCTACTATGATTCTTTCCAGAACAGTTTCCAGATTTTTTCCAGAAACTTTGACTTGAAATGCTTGCAGATCAACTATAAGAACAAGGAAGCGATAACTTCCAGAAGGTGTATTGTTTTTAAAAAATAATAATTAGCAGATGTTTACCTGGCATTTGAACCTTTCACTTTATAAGTGACAAGTGTTTTGAAATGCAGAAGTTAATGTACAGCTTTAGGGTATATAGTATGGGGAGATGTAAAATAATACTTTTTTTATTCAGTTAAATAAATTGTTACTAATTTAAGGGTTTGAATTTGCTTTTTAAAATATTCTTTCTTTGATATTGACTTCAAATACAGTGTGCTCCTGTATGTAAATAAAGTACTACTTCCTGCAGTTGTCTTCTTTATGCCTGGCCCTAATCTAAATAGATAGTTTAAGAACTTCCCCAGAAAGGACAGCTGAAGGCATAGAAGAAGGGAGATTGTGTCTTTAGGGCTTCCTCCCATCCTTTTCGTCTGTTCTCCCACTTGAGTGACTTGTTCAGCTTGAGACACTTAGTTCGTGCTCATACCCAGTCTTCCCCTGGGGCTCTCCAGCCTCTACCCAGTGGTCCTGGATTGCTTCCTCCAATTAAGGTATTTTCCTTTAGCTCTCTGCATTTTCAAAGAGAAAAAAACTAATGGATTAATGGATTACCTTTTCCAAGAAGCATGTTTCTCTTTTTGGAAATAGCACTCCAGTCCCAAAGTGTGCCTGAGGAATTCTCATTAGTAAGAGATAGATTTAGGCTTATGAGCCTTTTAGTACCACAGAAAATAATATCGTATAGGTAGTGTCTCCTTATTAGTAAGCCTTTCAATTTTTAAAACAGATATTCTGCATTAAATAATTTATAAGATGACTGTGCAATAATAAAAAAAAGCCTTTGTATGTCTCCACCTTTTTTTTCTTTGAGAGGAAAATGGAGCTTTTAGGCCATAACAATTTTGTGTTTTTGTTTGCTTTTTTTTCCCCCTTCTGATCAAGATACTGCATCTTTCTATTCATGAAAATGGAAAGAATTGGTATAAACCTGCAGTTATTTAAAAATTTTTAGTGCTTTAAAAATTATGGTGGCCCACAAAATTTGCCTTGGCTAATAGGCTAATCTGTACAATTACATTCACATGAGGAGTCTTTTATGCGATTTCAAAGGCTCAGACTAGTAAAGTGAGTCTTAAGCTTTCACTTGAGGATAGTTTTTGTTTTTTTAAGTTTCCATTCATTGCAGTTGATACTTTGCTATCAAGTGATACTTTGGAACTCTAGGAGTTCCAAAAATGAATTCCTAGAATAAATTTTAGAAAGATACAAAATAACCTTTTATTTGATTATAATAGACATAAAATTGCCGTCAAATATAAAGGTTTCTGAATGTTTTATTTTTGTTTCCATGCTTACCTTGTCATGAACCAGTACCAGTTCATGGGCCAGGACCATACTTTGAGCAGAATGGATGAGAATACGTGCATAGATACTACTGCCTGTTCTTTTGAACCCCATCTGAGTAGGATAACTGAAGACTGAAGATCTTCATATGCCTTCCTTTCCCCATTCAGTTGAGTCACTGTTCAGTGGATAGCCATTACTCACTTAAAGAATAGTAGAAACTAAAGTAAACCAGGTTTAGGGTTTGTTGCTGTACTAGCAACTATTATGCCTGTATTTATTCACATTTTGCAGTTTAATGTTTCAAGCTGAATTACCCTGAGTAGGAAGGATGTGCTATGGAACTTGGGAGGCAGGTCAGTGAAAACTGATTAGTCCCTCAACGAGTAGTAAGAGGTTGGCAAAAGAGCTGTGTTTGAATGTTGGCTCTATTAGCTTGCTGTATGAACTTGACAAGGTTACCCTCTGAACCTGTTTCCTTATATGTAAATGAGGATAAGGATGCCTCCTCTACTAACGTCAGATGTGGTTCAAAGGTTTCAGTAAGGTTTGTGACAGATGTTAAATTCTCAAGTCCTACAATGTGAATATAAAGCATTAAGCAAGTATGATTCCAAGTCAAGCCAATTAGAAGTTGGAAAAAATGGTTTACACCAGCTTTAGATATCATTAAGAGAAAGCATTTCAGAATATCTTATATTGATATTTATAGATGTTGTATATATGGTAAAGACAATGATTGCTTTTGTGAGTATGAAGATTTGGGTTTTTTCCTAGTTAATTTTGAAAGCCATGCTCTCTGCCTTTGCCTTTAATTTGTTCTTTACTTCCTTACTCCTGTTTTTGGGCAATGCCTTATGTATTTGGGGCTAAAGTCAGGTCTCTTTGAATCTCACTTTAGGATGGTAACTATTTCCTAAGCCCTGCTGACATAAGGCAGTTCACAACTGAGAAACCCTATCTCTTTGACATAGCACCACTATACAAGTACTACTCGGAAGTCAGTGACCATAGCTTAGGCTTTGCTTCAAAGTTTACTGTTTCCTAATTGCAAGTTCATGTCTAGAAATTTGTCCTGTAGAAATACTTCACAATGCACAAATTAACAAAAGATCATGGTGTAAGGATTATCGAGGAGGTCTGTAGAAGTGACCTCTGTCACCTTGACTACAGTGCAGTGGTGTCATTGTAGCTCACTGCAATTTCCAACTCCTGGGCTCAAGCGATCCTCCTGCCTCAGCCTCCGGAGTAGCTGGAACTACAGGTGCATACCATCACGCCTGGCTAATTTTTCTATTTTTTGTAGAGACGGGGTCTTGCTCTGGTTCAGGCTGGTCTCAAACTCCTGACTTGAAGGGATCCTCCTGCTTCAGCCTCCCAGAGTGCTAGGGTCATAGACATGAACCACCACACCCGGCCAAAAGTGAAAAATTGAGACCAATCTACATGTCTTTCTGTAACATGATGACTAAATAGATTATACTGGAGGAGCCCCAGGTGCAGGTGCTCATTTTTACTTCTCTATAAGAAAGGGCTCAGATGGCCTAGGAGATTTTCTACTCCCGATATTCTGCCTCTCCTTGCTTAGGAACCAAAAAAAGTCCCTGTTATGTTGCCTTCATTTTCCTATTTACTGATCATGAATGAGCTTCCTGCTGTATAGAAACATTTGTTGTAGTCGAACAGACTATATTTGACTTGAAACTTGACAGATGAGGCAGAAGTTTGAGACACAAAGGTGAAATACAATCTGAAAAGCTTCCTAATAAATTAGTGAGTAGGCCAAGGACAGGCCGGTGGCAGAATGACGTCTCATGCCAGTATGTTCACAGCTTCCCTTTCTTATAAAGCACTTTCTTTCTAAGTGCTCCCCATCTAGCCCCTTGCTACCCAAAGAGACAACAAATGGAATGCTCTGATCTGCGTTCAGTATTTGAAAAAGCCTAATGGAAGTTGTACGTTTACCCTCTAAAACGTCATTAGATTTCTTTGCTAGAACACTATCAAATCAAAGTGATAACCCCAGATTGTCTCATGTTGATCAGGAATTCTAATCGGCACTTACGAACTGTTGATGAATGAAAATATGAAGCTGAATTATTAATAAGTTCACTTTGTTTAGTAGGAAAAAATCCTTTCAAAACATGAAGTACCTGAGGGAAAAATATTTTTAGGTTTGGAACTGCCTGAAAAATCGCTGGTCTGTTACATCAAAGGAATTTAACCTACCTGTGTGTGCACTTTCTAAGCTAAAATTTTAGATTTATTTTACGTTAGCAATATCCTCTCCCACCCCCATACTCAGTCCTTAGAAACTTTACATAAAATCCACCAATATTATAAAACATTGACTCTGAATCCCCTGAAAGAGTAAGAGAGTAAGCATAGGAGATAGAGCAGAATGTATTAGTTAACAAAAGGAAGTCATCTTGGTTGAAGGAACTAGTGTGATGTAATAGAAAGTTTGCCCAAGATTTTTATTTTTGTATATATCATTTGAACAAAAAGTTTTTTCAGTGAACAAACGATTATAATGTATGCATGCTATGGATTGCATTGTGCAGGCAAGAAGAATAAAGTTTAGGAAATAATGCCCAAGACACATTAAGGAGAAAACAGGCAAGTTATAGGTATAGGATAACATGTATAACAGAATCCCCTTTGACTGAAAAGAAAATAGGTTAAATAGGTAGATCGCGGTACATATATTGACAGATATGTTCATATATGCATAAGCAAGTCGAGAAGGATACACACCAACTTAACTGTTGTTCCTTCTGGAAAGTAGGGTTGAAAAAGGAGAGAGAACTTTCACTTTATATATAGACTTAAGTACCATTTGAACTTTAAAGGATTTATCACCTTTGTAATTAAACCAAACCCAAAACACCCACTTAATTTTTAAAAAGCAGTAGAAGTAATGACCTCAGCTACCATGTTCCTCTCAAGGATTGGAAAAGCTGATAGAACAGGCGAATTCAGGTGTGCAGAGTGGCGCAAGTGCTGGGAACGCACATCATTTGTTGTAGGACTTGAGTCGCACATAGATGTGCTAACAGTGACCACAGGGATGTGCTCTGCTTTCAGTGAACTATGGATGTGTCTGATGCCTCTCTGGAAACTGGGCACAGAAACCCATGCTGGATGTGTAAAGGTTGATGCTGGCAAGAGGGTGTTCGTCTTCCCCATTATCCCCTCTGGCGTTGCCAAGGAGGCTGCATCAGAGTCAGTTCCCTGTGACTTCACCCTATGTGGCTCCTTGGTCGTGGTTATATCTCCAGCATTCTGTTCTGCTACCTTCTCTACCCTCTGTTATAACCTCCCCCGCCCCTCCCAACTGTATCCTCCCTCAGGCCTTATCTCTGCATTTCTGCCCTGGGCAAGATGTCCTGATAACCTTCTGATCTCACTGCCACTGCTCCTCACCTCTGCGAGTATTGCTTCAAATCAGAGGGAGCGTGAAGTGCCCGCAGGTTTTTGCCATCTTATGTGGGCTTCAAAGCACGTGGGTTCTCTGTTTCAGCTCTCTTTAGATACCCAGAGCACCATGAAATGGGAAAGTACAATACATACCTTTTTGGGTTCTTAGATCATAATCTCTGCAAGGACATTCTGTTGACAAAGCATGTTATGTTCAGTAGGGCGTCTCATGCACTGCTGAGCTAAGTGATATAATTGTCCCATCTGTGAACTAAAAGTAAAATCCTAACTCTCCCGCTAACTGAACAGACCCCTCTTGGCCAAGGAGACCACAGAAAAAAGCCTTAAAACTGAGTTCCCAGCCATGACTGGACGGGAAGTGTAAAGCACGATTACACATGTGCGTTTTCTCTTAATAAATATTCATGACTGCTGTAACTTGTTAAATATGTGTATTTCACCACCTACT